>OX451738.1:730256351-730498851 GCA_948472305.1 Vicia faba
GAAGATATCAAAATCAAACCCTTGTAATTTTGCTGCCCACTTCTGTTGTTCAGGGGTTTGGATTCTTTGCACTAAAAGTTTTTTTAAACTCTATTGATCAGTATATATGTGAAAATGTCTGCCTATCAAATACTAACTCCATTTCTTTACTGCTTCTATAATGGCGTACATCTCGCTGACGTATACTGAAGAAAGTTGTAATCGATTACACAACTTCTTGCTGAAGAAAGCCACATGATGCCCTTGTTTGGAGAGAACTGCTCCGACCACTACTACGGACACATCTGTTTCAAGCACGAAAGTCTTGGAGAAATCTGGATGGAAAAAAATAGGTGTCTCTGTCATTTTTTGTTTTAATGTTGTAAAAGTTTCTTTGGCAGGTGTACTCCATGTAAACTTAGTTAAATGTAATAAATCAGTGAGGGGGAGCAGTGAGAGAGGTGTAGTGACGAACAAAACATCAATAAAACCCAGTGAGGCCTAAAAATCCCTTAAGTGTCGCGAGTGAACGAGGCTTCGGCCAATCTAATATTGCTTGAATCTTGGATGGATCAGGGGTGACAGCTTCACTTGAAATGATATGACCTAAATAATCAACATTAGGCGCAACAAAAACACATTTTGAAAATTTAGCATAAAATTGATTGGACAAAAGTAACTCAAGAATTAATTTTAAGTGGTGGGCATGATCAGCAATGCAAGAGCTATAAATTAGTATATCATCTAAAAAACTAATGCAAATCGTCGTACATAAGGGCGAAGTAAATCATTCATCACCGATTGAAAAGAACTAGGAGCATTAATCAGGCTGAAAGGCATCACCAAAAACTCATAGTACCCATCAAACGTTCTAAACATTGTCTTATGAATATCCACCGGATTTATTCGAATTTGGTGATATCCAGATCGAATATCGATCTTAGAAAAAACTACATAACCCAGTTCATCAAATAGCTCATCTATAATTGGGATTGGGAAACAGTCACGGAAAATTACAATGTTAAATGCACGATAGTCGATGCAAAAACGCCAAGTTTTAACTTTTTTTTCATACTATAAGTACTAGGGATGAGTAAGGGCTGGTGCTGGGTTTGATAATATCCTCTTGGAGCATATCAGTAATGATGGCAGTCATATCTTCTTTTTGAGAATGTGGATAACGGTAGGGTTTAACATTAATTGGTGCACTGTTGGGTAGAATAGGAATATGGTGATCATGTTGTCTTAGTGGTGGAAGGTCATTGGGTTGTTTAAAAATGTCAACATAGTTTGTAAGGATGGTGAAAATTTGGAGGGGGAGGGGGGAGGGGGTAGGTTAGAGGGAATGGATGCTGAAACATTTTGGGTGGTGGATTTAATAAAGGGTGTAGTTTCAGGGGTAGGTTGGTAGAGGAGAAGATGCATGGAGGCAATAGAACCAGTATGGAAAAGGTGGCATAATTGGTTATAGGAGGATGTGGATGGGAGGGGTTTGGGGTCACCAGTAATAGTTGTGAGTAAATTAAATTTTTGGAATCGAAAAATCTGCCATAAGAGGACCAAGTGTTCTCAACCATTCCATACCAAGGACAATGTCATCTTTTTCAATAGGGAGTATATGTAAAGAGATGAAAAACAAATTGTTTTGAAGTGTGATTGGGACTTGTGGACATAGACCTGAACAAACCAGTGTAGAGCCATTACCCACCATAACAGAAAAATCAGGGATATGTTTGGTTGTGATTTTTAAGTGTTGGGTTATTTTGGGCTGTAATATGTGGTAGGTATTGCTTGTATCAATTAAGATGGTAACTGCAAGACCATTGATTAAACCCTTGAATTTGAGAGTCTTAGGAGAAAATTGTCCACTAACTTCCTGGGGGGGATAATTAAAAGTAAGTATTTGTAGATTCAGTTGGTGAAATTTGGTCCTCGCTGATTTCTGAAAGGGTGTGTGTTTCCTTCTCTTCCTCATCTATTAGTAACAAAAGTAATTTTCCCGAAGAACATTTATGGCCAGGAATGAATTTTTTGTCACAGTTAAAACACAGTCCTTGTACACGACGTTCTTGCATTTGAGTGCTTGACAAACGTCAGATGGGAAATTTGGGTGGTTGGGATATAGGTGTTTGTTTGGTGGTGGATGCAGGTTATGGTGTGGTAGCTGATTGGAGATTGGGGTGGGTAAAAGTAGAGGAATGAGGTTTGTAGGCTTTAGGTTTTGCATCTTGAATTTTGGATTCAATTAGCTTGGCTATCCCAATAGCTTGGGATATAGAAACACGTTTAAGAATAGAAATTTCACTTTGAATCTCAGGTGATAATTCGGAAATGAAGCAATTAAGAATAGCCTCATGTGACAATCCTGTAACTTGGTTTTCAAGATTTTCAAATTTTGCTTGATATTCAACTACATAACCAGTTTATTTCAACTTAAATAATTATGCTTGGTGATTAGTATAAGTGGAAGGACCAAATCGTAATTCCAAAGCCCTGGTAAAAGATGCCCAGTATCCTAACTGCAAATTTTGATGCATCCATTTTAACCAGCATAAAACTTCCCCTTTCATGTAAAAAGACATCATAGATAATCTATTTTCAGGTGTTAAATCATAAAAATCAAAAAATTGCTCAGCTTGAAACAACCATACCAAAGGGTTGGAACCATCAAACATTGCTAATTCCAGCTTAGGTGTACGAAAAGGTGACAAGGGGGTAACGTTTGGAATGTGTTGATAGGGAATTTGTTGAGAGTAGGGAAAAGCCATATTGTGAGTAGGTGAAAATTTGGTTGTGATAAAGGCATATGATAACTTTGGGAATTCGTAAAGAGGGGTACGGTCTGGCAGTATAGGGGAAAAGAGGTGGTGATGTTTGCTGAGCAGCGGTGGCTCGGTGTGTGATAGAAATGGTGGAGTGTAAGGGTGGTTGGGACAAAACAGGTGAAGGTCTACGGGGGTTATAGCGTGGGAAACAGAGGTAGAAAATACGGATGTAGAAGAAGGATGTTTGGTTATACCTGATATAGAGGCAGCGCAGCGGACATAAGTATTTTGCGGTTGTTCTTGTTGAGCCACCAACTTCGTTAAGATTGACATCAACGAATCATAGCGAGTATCTGCGACTTGCTTTTCTTTGTCCAAACGAGAATGGAGCTGACCAAATTGTTGCTCCAAATCTGTTGCAGCTATGGCAAAACATTCATTCAGTTGATGTTGGGTATCTTGCAAAGCATTATCAAGGTAAAGAACATTTGTTTGCATAGTTGTTTGTACAACTTCATCGATAATATCGTTGGGTGAGGGTTGAATGGGTTTGGGAGGGGCCATGAGAACAATAGATGAAAGCACCAAAGATGTAAATGAGTTTAACAGCTACTACCAATACTAAAGTAAATCATTGAATAAACACAAGTTAAGAATGAAAATAAGATCTGAATGTTTTTCTAGGATTTTCAAAGACAACACTACCTTAAATACAAGATGGGATCCTAACGGATCAGTAAAATGGGTCTAGCCGGAAAAGGCATAATTTAAAATAACATAACAATTACTGCAAAAACCTATTTTATTTAGACACATAGTCTTTCATCCGAATAGGCTTGTTTTTAATTCTTATGGATCTACTACCATAAACTTAACTGGTGCAACACATATGAAAACATAAGATAAGACATAGCTTAACTGGTGCAACACATATGAAGCAACGTAAATTTACATAATGATAGGAACATCGAGGTGGATCATGGTGTATGAAGAGTGTCGAAAGGCAAGACGATCACGCTGAGCAGCATATTCCTCTAGCACAATTCGAGCATCCCATACAACGTAGAGAACAGAAGAGACGAGTAACAAGAAGTACGTGGTTATTGGCACCATAATTTCTGAATAATAATAGTGTGAGAGTGAAATGCTTTATATACTTGAAAAGACAAAAAATAAATTTGGCCAAAGCACTAGGTACTAACACAAGAAAACAATAAAGGAAATTTCCAGCAAATCGAGATTGTTGATGGATTTTGATGAGCTTAGCCAAAACTCATAAAATGGTCAAAAAGGAAGAAAGGCCAAAGATGGAGAGAAAAAGTAATGCTGTACTATTTTGTTTTATGAATTTCCGGTTTCGAAGCACTTTATACAATCTTGTGGCTTCACTCCATTTCTTTAAATGTGAAAACTGACCTGTACCCCACATTCATCAATTTCAGTTTTTTATCCTATAATTAAATTGACAATACAAGGTATGTGTAACTTATAAACTTTATGGATCACAAGATTACAAAATTAAACTCTATTATGTGTAACTTATAATAAATTAAGAAAATGAATAAGAATATTAAATTGACTCACAATTGATCTAGCTTTACAAATTATCATTCAAAAGAGAAAATCAATTTATGTCCTCTTTGTTGGAAATCCACCAAATTTTATGATGAATTTCTACCACAATGACAATTTAATTATGAGACAAACAAAGAAAAGAAGACAAGACAAATATTTCTGCAGAGTTTCTCTCTGCCCACAAACTGTGGAAAACTTTCTTAATCACTTGCAACTGTAAATTCTGTGATTACAATGACTTACTTGACTTTCTTGACTTGCTATCCTTGCTATGAAAAATAGGGATTACTCCCTCTATTTATAACTGAACTTACACCTTAAGCCCAAAGTCCAAAATATCTTTTTGTTACTAAATCAAATCAAATCAAATCTATTCTGCACTTAAATCAAATCTATTTAAATCTAAAATAAATCAAATCTTCTTTGACACTATGAATTACAATTTAACACACCACCTAATTCATTGTGTCTAAACTGTCTATGTTCATCATGGCTCTTAGCTTTCTGAATACTTCGACTTGCATTCCCTTCGTCATGATGTCTGCAATCTGATTCTCAGTTCTGCAGTGTTCCAAATTCATCTTCCCATCTGCTACCTGCTCTCGAAGATAATGGAATATCATTTCGATGTGCTTACTTCGACCATGTGCTATTGGGTTTTTTGCCAGATTAATAGTTGACATGCTGTCTATCTTCATGGTAATTGCTCCATGATTTTTCCCTGTTATCTCTTCGACCAAGCTCATCATCCAAGTTGCTTGACATGCACAAAGAGAAGCAGCTATGTATTCTGCTTCGCATGATGATAATGCCACTACTGGTTTCTTTCTTGAATTCCAAGCAATTGGTGCACCACCTAGCATAAACACATATCCTGCTGTTGACTTTCGATCTTCAGCATCACTACACCAACTCGAATCAGTGTATCCCACTAACTTGCATTCTTTTCCTTTATCAACTGCAGGAAACAAAATGCGATAATCGAAAGTTCCTTTGAGATACCTTAGTATCCTCTTCACTGCTGCTAGATGTGATACCTTTGGCTTCTGCATAAATCTACTTACCATATCTACACTGTATGCTAAGTCAGGCCTTGTATGACAAAGATATCTTAATGATCTAATAAGTCTTCTGTATTGGGTTGGATCAACATCATCTTCATCTGCATCTTTTGACAGTTGCAGTCTTGGTTCTGCAGGTGTCGAAGTTGAGTTGCATTCTTCCATCTCAAACCTCTTGAGAATTTCTCCTGCATATCTTCTTTGATGCATCATCAAACCTCTACTGCTCTTGTAGAATTCGATACCAAGGAAATATGAAATCTCACCCAAATCAGACATTTCGAATTCCTTGCTGAGATCACCTTTGAAGTCTTCGATCTCACTTTTACAGCTACCTGTTATCAACAAATCATCTACATAGAGACATAGTATAAGCAATTTACTCTTGCTTCTTCTTACATATACTCCATGTTCAGTTGTGCACTTCACAAATTCCTTCTCCCTTAGAAAACTATCAATTTTCTTATTCCAAGCCCTTGGAGCTTGTTTCAATCCATACAGGGCTTTATGTAGCATGTACATCTTTCTTTCTTCGTCATGTTTCACAAACCCAACTGGTTGTTTAACATAGACTTCTTCATCTAAGGGTCCATTTAAGAATGCAAACTTCACGTCCATCTGACATATGTGCCAACTGTTTATTTCTGCTAGACCAACAACCAACCTGATTGTTTCGATCCTAGCAACAGGTGCAAAAACTTCGTCGAAGTCTATTCCTTCTTTCTGTAGAAATCCTTTCGCTACAAGTCTTGCTTTGTGTCGAGTTACTTCACCTTTCGAATTCATTTTCACTTTGTATACCCACTTGACATCAATTGCCTTCTTGCCTTGAGGCAATTCGACAAGTGACCAAGTGTTATTGTCTTCGATAGACTTTACTTATTCGTTCATTGCTTTCACCCACTTCGAATCTTTTAATGCTTCAGCTGCATTAACAGGTTCGACATCTGCATAGAAAGCATAATGTACCAGCTCACCTTCATTATCTATTACATCATCTGATGTAATCACACAATCTTGCAATCTTGCAGGCATGCGTCTTGTTCTTTGAGGTCTACTTGTACTTGGTATATCTGCTGGTTCCTCTTGTCGAACTTCTCTTTCGACTTGAGTTTCTGGCTCTTCGAATAGGATTCCCACTGGATTTTTCTTGACATTTGCAGTCCAATCCCATTCTTTAAACTCATCTATGATCACGTCCCTGTTGATCACAATCTTCTTGTTCTCTGGATCGAACAACTTGTAGCCTCCTGTCGAATGATATCTAACTAGGATCATTTGACTTGACTTGTCATCAAGTTTTCTTCTCAACTGATCTAGCACATGTCTATGTGCAATAGATCCAAATACCTTCAGATGACTCAAGCTAGGCTTCACACCAGACCAACATTCTTCTGGAGTAATTCCTTCTAGCTTCTTTGTAGAACATCTGTTCAAAATGTATGTTGCAGTCGAAACAGCTTCACCCCAAAACTCTTTAGGTAAACTCTTGCCTTTCAACATACTTCTCACCATATTCATGATGGTTCGATTTTTCCTTTCTGCAATTCCATTTTGTTGTGGAGTATAGGGTGGCACCACCTCATGCACAATCCCTTCTTTTTCACATAATTTGTCAAAGTCTTTCGACACATATTCTCCACCACCATCAGTTCTCAAAACTTTGAGCTTTTGACCACTTTGTCTTTCGACCATAGACTTAAACCTGGTAAATACTTCGATCACTTCACTTTTCTTCTTGATCAGGTAAGTCCATAGCTTTCGACTGAAATCATCTATGAATGTAACAAAGTATTTGTTACCTCCCATCAAATCCACCTGGATTGGTCCACATACATCAGAGTATATGACTTCAAGACTAGCCTTCGATCTACTTCCTGCATCCTTGCTGAAGCTATTCTTGTGTTGCTTCGCCTGCACACATTCCTCACATACCTCGTTTAGAATGTCAATTTCTGGCAATCCTGAAACCATATTTTTTCTCTTCAAATCTCTGATGTCTCTGAAGTTGAGATGACCTAGTCTATAATGCCATATCCATTCATCTCTACTAGCTGCAGTTGAAAGGCACTTGTGCTCCATCACATTTAGTTCAATCTTGAAGGTTCAATTCTGAGACATAGGAGCCTTCAAGATTACTCTCCCATTTGCATCAACGACTCTCATCAACTTATCTTCGATTGACACTTTATAATTCTTTTCGACGAACTGCCCTATACTGAGCAAATTGCTCTTCATGCCTGGTATGTACAACACATTGGAGATTACTGACCTTTTGTCATCTTTCCTCATAATCATAACATCACCAATACCTTCAGCTGCCAGGGTATTGTCATTTGTAAATTTTATCATATTTTTCTTTGAGGGCTTTATATTGACAAACCAGTCTTTCCTTCCAGACATATGTGATGAACATCCTGAATCCAAGTACCATTGGTCCTTGAATATGTCTTCATCTCTTGTTGTGACCATCAACATCATCTCTTCTTCTTCATGTTTTGCAAGCTTTGCATCACTTTCTTGATTCTTTCGTTTTTCTGGACAATCACTCGAATAGTGTCCATATTTCTGACAATTGTAACATTGAATGTGACTTTTATCAGGTTTTCGACCACCACCTCTTCCTCTATTTGCAACACCACCTCTTTGGTTGCCTTGGTATGGTCTTCTTTAATTCGACACGTCTCCTTCGATTTGGTTTCCTCTACCATTCGATTTGTTGTAGCCACCTCTACCTCTGTCGAAACACTTTCCTTTGCCTTTGGTCTCTTTTGTTGAATGTGCCTGCAAGGCCATATCACTCTTCGATTTTCCTGCAGCTCTTTCGTTCATTCTTTGTTCATGAGATTCAAGCGTCCCTTGAAGCTCTTCTTTTGTCAATTTCGATAAGTCTTTCCCCTCTTCTATCGCCACCACTATGTGGTCGAACTTAGGACGCTTCTCCACATATCTTGATTTGATTTACTAGTTTTGTAACTCTAGTGAAGAAATCAGATATGTTTTCACTGTCTTCCATCTGAAGCAGTTCATAGGTCCTTTTGTGAGTTTGTAACCTCACTTCTTTCACTTTCTCAGCGCCTCCAAAAGACTTCTCAAAGATCTCCCAAACTTCTTTTGCAGATTCTGAATCACTAACCTTTTCGAAATTGTCTGGGCTGACACATTGATGAATTATAAATAAAGTTTTATAACTCAGCTTCTCAGATTCTGTGTATTTCTTCTTTTCTTCTTCTGAAGCGTTTTCGCCAAGCGCTTCGACTCCATCTTTTACAAGGTCCCAAAGACCTTGACACCTTAATAAGACTTTCATCTGTTTGCACCAATTCTCATAGTTGTCAACTTTCAGAATTGGTAGTGTTGCTGGATAGTTTGCATTCCCATAACTTGTCATCGTGAATTCTTCAATCGTTCTTGATTGACACTTCCCTTGAATCGAAATAAAAGCTCTGATACCAGATGTTGGAAATCCACCAAATTCTATGATGAATTTCCACCACAATGACAATTTAATTATGAGACAAACAAAGAAAAGAAGACAAGACAAATATTTCTGCAGAGTTTCTCTCTGCTCACAAACTGTGGAAAACTTTCTTAATCACTTGCAATTGCAAATTCTGTGATTACAATGACTTACTTGACTTTCTTGACTTGTTATCCTTGCTATGAAAAATAGGGGTTACTCCCTCTATTTATAACTGAGCTTACACTCTAAGCCCAAAGCCCAAAATATCTTTTTATTACTAAATCAAATCAAATTTATTCTGGACTTAAATCAAATCTATTTAAATCTAAAATAAATCAAATCTTCTTTGACACTATGAATTACAATTTAACACTCTTCGTATTATTTATTGAAATAAATGTTTAAACATTGTAAAACTGTCATTAATAATTTAAAAAAATTAAAATGCTACATGGTCTATGTGGTTTATGTAAATTAATAGATAAACAACTACATGTATGTTTGGTATTATAGCAGAAAAAGAAAAATCACGCGGTGAAAATATCATGGTAATATAGAAGCAACCTTTTGTAGCTTTTGGTTTCCACAATGTAATGCTTTAAAATTAGCGGTGACGGTGGAAAAAAGCTGAACCAAACACACATTAAACTACAACTACTGTAAATTTTATTTTAAATCAAATATTTCAAAGACATCAAAATTTGATTTTGTTGATATTGCATACTATAAAATTGAGAGTTGCTCGAACATAATAAAGCCGCCATCAATGTTTTATTAAATTCAACAAGACATTGATAAAACCTTTTAAATGGAAAATAGTTCTTGAAATCAGATTTTAGATTTGAAAATCTATTAAAGGTATTAGTATTCTACGACATCCATTCAAAAATTATTACTTCTAATTAATTGAATAAAAATATTGTGGACTTTTTAAAAATATTTTTTTTTGTTATTATTGAATAAACATTAAAAATGAAGTTGAAAAAATAAAATATTTTGGTTTACTTTTATTTATTAATTTTTAAATAAAATATATTTAAAATGGAAGAAAAAAATGTTATTTTATTTAAATAATTGAGGAGAGTTGAATCTTACTCTTACATATTTTCTAGTGCAATGAAAAATTCAAAACTACGTAATTTTTTAGTAAAAAAAAATATTTGTTTGTTGATTGTATAAAAGAATATTTATGTTATGACAATGTGAATAAAAATAAAGTAAAAGACATTGTTAATTCAATAAATAAAAAATATTCAATGCGAAATTTGAGTATGACAAATTTGATCTGATTTTTGATTAAAAAAAGAATTGTTAAGATAAATGAAATTAAAATGTATTCTGATTTGATAAACAAAATGGGATATTTGAATCCAAATATTTAAATATTACATGTTAGTTATTATTTATCGAATAAAAAAATTTGAGTTTTGAAACAAGTAAATTGTACAACTTGCGCTTTAATAACTTAAAGATCTAATAAGTTCATCTGATTAATTTCTTTTTAAATACTTTGATTATTGCTTCTTTTTTTAAATAATTTATTTATAATATATTAGTTTTAAAACGAGAAAGATGTAAACTTATATTCTAGCAACTCAAAGATTAAAATATGTTCATCTAATTAATGAGTTTTTAACATGTTTTAAAACGAGTACGTTGTGAAATTTTGTTTTAGCAACTCAAAGATTATAAAGATCTTCATCTAATTAATCTTTTTAAAAAAAAATATTTTTAAAATTTAACATCACCAAAGTTGAACACCATGATTAAAAAAATATCGTATTTCGATGAATCTCAATTTATTATTAACATGTTTTTAATAGAAATTAAAAATATTCAAATTATCGTTGCTCGCTATAAAGCTTGCCAATTTTTATTATTAGGTTTGTTTTCTAGTAAATCTGCTAGACGATCACACGACACAATCACATAACATATGTAATATTAAATCTCGTACAATTAATGACATATTTAAGATTGTCAAAGATGTTCATCTATTTTGTTTGTTTAACACTATCTCTAGTATTCTTAAATAGTTTTACACTGCGGTCGTATAATGTGCTAACAAGTTTACATTCAAAGTAGTTATATTTATTTAAGATCTTTTCACATAGTGAAATTGATTTAAATATATTTCCTTCTCGGATCTAGTGATCTTGATTTCAATAATTACATTATTTATTGCAAGGTCTTTCATATTAAAGTTGTTGCACAACAGTGGTTTCACAACATTCACACCATAAATGTTTGATCTGAATATGAGTAAGTCGTTCACATAAAGACATAAAGACATATGATAGTGCAAATACTATTTTCATATTTGTAGTAAACTCATTCATTCCTTTTCATTCAAATTTTACCCATTTGATATTAATTACATTATCAAACTTTTCATGTTATTGCTCCAAAGCTTATTTTCAACCATACTAATACTATTAGAAATCTCGCCTTTAGAGACCTATTTAGCGAATGAATCCGCAAAATCGATCACTAAATTCACCAGTGACTAAATTCGCGACCAAAATTGTGTAGTAGCGAAAACCCTGGTCGCTGGTACATAACGACCATTTCAGCGACCAATTTTTAGTGACCGAATTCTGAGACCGAATTTAGTGACCAAACTCAGAGACCATTCTTGTGATTGATTTTGAATGAATTTCTCTCCTCATTGGGACCGAGTTTGAGATCGAATAGAAAACAATTAATAGAAATTTTGGTCTCTATTTCAGTCTTTAAAGTGTGAGTTTTTAATTACTATTAATAATTTTCAATCCCCGTAGAAATTTTTGTAATCTAATATTACTAAAACTATTTCATGCACACCATACAATTAAACATAACATAATATATTTATGTATTACCAGATGCTTATCAAAAAATACATAATCAATTTCAAAACATAATCAAGACTAGGTTATCACTAGTACACTTGCAAGTATAATGAGTGAATTGATCCTTACCATCATCAGACATACAAAAGTTGGAATAACTTTTTGTGACCAATTTAGTGACCAAAATGATTTGACTTATAAGGTGTCATATTTTGGTGACTAATTCGGTCTCTACAGTGACCAAAATTTATTAGTGTCTAAAACGCTCAGTATAAATGAATTTTTTAGTAGTGATAGACTTATCTAGCTTATAGGCTTTGTTTTCTTGCCCATGAATCACAAATCCTCCTTGTTGGTTCATATAGGTTTCTTCTTCTAAGTCCCCATTTAAAAAAAGAAGATCATTCATTTGATGTACTTTTAAGTTATAAATATCAATTGAAGTTACTACCCTAATGAATGCAATACTAGTGACTGGAGAAAAATTATCGAAGAAACCTATACTTTCTCTTTTCTTAAATGAAGTTGATTTGATTTAGTGTCCCCAATATTTCTCTATTTGAAAGGAAATTTATTTTCATAATTCAACATCATTTGATTCTATGACCAATTTAACATCATTGAGTCCAACCCCCTCCCGATCGCAGTTGCGGGATCAAACAATGGTCCTCTCTACCAAGTACAATATCAATCACCACTTGACCAACTAACAATTGATTATCCAACAACTTTATTTCTCATGTAATTACTTATTCTATAAGTTAAAATCAAATGACTCATTCAATAAAAAATAAACCATTAATCTACCCAACCATTATATTTCTCACAGTAATGACTCATAATTCCATCAACTGAAAATTAAATGACTCATTTAGTAAAAAAAACCATTAACCTACTAAACCTTAAGTATTTAAACTAAGTATTTGGGTTCTAGTGGGAAAGGAGCTTTCACTAAGGACGAATCGTTCGGGTACTATCCGAATTTGATTCTTAGTGGAAACAAGACTTGGTTAGTGAGTTATCCCTCTGAACCACGAAACCCAATTAATCGGTTCATTATTATTAGAAATCCACCAAATATTTATGATGAATTTCTACCAATCTTGATGAACAAAATTGATATCACCACACAATGATAATGAATTATGAGAAAAGAAAAGAAAAGAAAGAAGACAATTATTTTCTGCAGAGTTTCTCTCTGCCCACAACTATGGAAAACTTTATTAATCACTTACAACTGCAAATTCTGTGATTATAATAAATTAACTTAATTACAAAATTAGGGGTTACTCTCTCTATTTATATATTTATGTTAGCTTTCTCCTAAGCAAAAGCCCAAAACTATAAAATCCAAAAATACCTATTTTGGTACTAAATCAAATCTATCTATTTTAGATCTAAACTAAATCTCTAAATCTAAAATAAATCAAATTTGTGTGTAACATTTTCAACACACCTGCTTCGACACTCCCTTGTCTCTGTCGAGCAAACTTCTTCGACACAAGGAATTAATTTTAACACACCACCTAATTCATTGTGTCTAAGCTATCTACATTCATTATAGCTCTTAGTCTTCGAAATACTTCGACCTGAACACCCTTCATCTAGATGTCTACAATCTGATTCTCAATTCTACAGTGTTTCAAATTCATCTTCCCATCTACTACCTGCTCTCGAAGATAGTGGAACCTCATTTAGATGTGCTTGCTTCGACCATGTGCTATCAGGTTCTTTTCCAGATTGATAGCTAACATGATGTCGATCTTCATGGAAATTGCTCCATGATCTTTCCCTGTTATCTCTTCGACCAAGTTCACCATCCAAGTTGCTTGACATGCACAAAGAGAAGAAGCTATGTATTCTGCTTCACATGATGATAATACCACTACTAGTTCCTTTCTTAAACTCTAAGAAACTGGTGCACCCTTAATATAAACACATTTCCTGCTATTGATTTTCGATCTTCAGCATCACTACACCAACTCGAATCAGTGTATCCCACTAATTTGCATTCTTTTCCTTTATCAGCTGCAGGAAACAAAATGCCATAGTCGAGAGTTCCTTTGAGATACCTTAGTATCCTCTTCACAGTTTCTAGATGTGATACCTTTGGCTTCAGCATTGTTGTACCCTAAAATTTCCCCTCTCATTTTTCAAGATTTCTCTCGCATGTGTGGTTACAAACACCTATTTGAAGAAATGAAGAAAATGATTTTCTTTGAAGATGGCAAGTTGTTACTTCGACTGGTCGAAGGAAAAGAAAAATTAAGATGTTAATGTGCCTTTTGACAAGTCAAAGAACAACAAGTTTTCTTTGAATCCACATCTTTCGATTGGGCATCTAGCAAGCTTGAGTCATCCTTTGTTTGGGGCGTTGGTATCCTTCAAAGAGACCTGCTTCGAATCCACCTTTGAACCTGCTTCGAATCAACCTTCATGCATGTTTTGAATCCACCTCTATGCCTGCTTCGAATCCATATTCATACCTTTTTCGATTGGGCATTTTGGCTTCTTCGATGCAAGCTTTGGTTCAGAGTTTTCGTTTGAACATTTGACTTCTTTTGAGTAAGACTCCTGCTTCGTTTGGGTGCTGGACTTCTTTTGGGAAAGTTCATTTCCTGCTTCTGTTGTACCCCAATTTTTTCCCATAAGATCCCTTCAGCATACCATATTGATTCAATCACAACAATATCACATTAGGGATTTTGGTTCTCCTCTCTATCTTTAGCTTTGCTCTTTGAGGAATCACCAAGCACCTTGACTTTTTTTCCTTTTGTGATCATGCATGTTTTGTTTTTACTTTCCTTTTAATTAATAAAATGCAATGTTGGTTTGTCTTACTTGTTAATAATGTAGGTAAAGGCAATGTGGCTTAGCAAGTTGATCCATGGGTTCATGAGTTTATTTCCATGCCCTAGTCAATAAAGCTTGAGAAATTCAAACTTCACCATTGAAGTTGTTTTGGAATAAATGGCATGGCAAGGTTTATTTTGGTTCACCACATTTCAAAGTTATCAAGATTGATTCAAAGGTACAAGGAGTTGATTGAAGAAGTTGTCATGGTTGGACAAAGCCTTGTTCCCATTGGTCACAAGTGCATATTTCTCTCAATTCTTAAGATATGGAAGTGGTTTTGGTTGCAATGAGTTCTTATTATCATCCTCAACAACTTCTATCTACAAAGAAAAGGTGTTGGTACAAGAAGGTTATTTAAAATTGTCAAAGTTCCTCAAATCATTTTCTTGATCTAGGAGCTAGGGTTTTAAACTTCAAATAAGTATATCTTGCTAATCTTTTGGTATTTTTGAGTGATTCCAAAAACATCCTTCTATTCAAAGGGTTATTAACAAATAACTTCAAAAGATTCAAGGAGTTTTCATGTGGAAGAAACTTGATGATGAAGAAAGATTACAAGTCCTCCAGATGAACCCTCAATTTCCCATGTGTGTAGCAATTGGTTTTTAAATCAAGAGTTACCACTATTAGTTTTTATCCTAGGGAAGAGAACCTAACAGAAAACCCTAATTCGCGGACAAAGATTCTAGGTTTCAGACTCAATTAGATGAAATCAAGGTGTTAGGTACCTTTCATCCACCTTGTTCACAAGGATATTAAGCTCTAGGTTTAGATTTGGGGTAAACAGTGTTTTAAATTTTAATTAGCAAGACTTGCCACGATTTTAGATCGTGTTCCTACGTATCCTCTTATGAGGAATCAGAGTCCAAATTCGTAGTTCGTATGGGTTGGTGATTTTTAGGGGTTTGCAAACATATTTTGAATCACTTCGCACTCGGTCGGGAGTAGTGATTGCGGAGATTTTGACTGAGTACGCAGTAAGTCAAAACTAGTTTGAAACCCTTTTGTAAAAAAGACAGTTGATTAGTTTAGTTGATTGCGAAAAATAGTTTGAGATTGATTAGTATTTTTTAAATGTATTAACTGCGAAAATATCTTCATTAACGCATGACAAAAAATATATTAATGCAATAATAGAAAATAATGTTCATAAAAATAATTCATATATTAATATATAAATAATGATAATATTAATCATACAAGGGTAAGAAATAAATAATTTTACATATCAAATGAATTATAATAACAATAAGTGGAAAATAAAATTTATAATAATAATAAGTTATAAATAATAATAAGAAATTAAGTAATTATAATAATATATAATAGTAAAAAAATATTAAAATATAATAATTATAAAAAATAGAAAATAAGTGATAATAGAAAAAATGATTTAATTAAGTTAATCCTGGGGGGTGCGATTTTGAACTAACAAGCAAATCAGGGAGGTGTCTTTAGGAGGCTGGATTACGTGAGCGAGGGAGTATGGAAAATAAGGTAGGACTTGGCCTACGGTCGTCTGATCACGATCACGCGGAGGATAACAAAGGAGTATGATAATTATTGTGAGCCAGCATGTATGAAATTGAAATGAATTACATTTTGTTTTTATTCATTTACGTTGTTTTGTTGTTATAGAAAACTCCACTTATTCATCTTCCTCTCTCTCGTACATACAAACCCTTTCACTCTCTCTCACTTTAACCCTAATTCCCAAACCATCACCGGCGGCGCTCTACAAAAACCCCAACACGAATTCGACCCTCAAAACCCCCTAAATCCCAAAAATAACAAATCAACCAAATAAAATGCTAAGTCCAGTTACCCTTTCGCGATTTCGCTTGCTCTATGCCTTTAAATATTATGGATTTAGTATTGATCCCTGCTCTCCTTCACTTTTGCAGGTTGCGGCGGAGCTTGAAGATGGTGCGGCGGCGGATCAACAGAGATTGTAGTTTCAGATAATGAAACCCCAATCGTCCTTCTCTCAGATCTTCAACCAACAATAAGGTTATTTTCTCTTTGGTGTTCTTCATGCAAGCCCTTCTCCGTTCTTTTCTTTTTCGTCTTCTCTGTATCCTCCCTTGTATTAAGCTTTTTTCTCTATATTTTTTTATTCCTCTATTTTTGTTCTTTCTGCCAATATATATAGGGATAGGAATTTAGGGCTTGTGAGAATTAACATAAATTAGGGATTAGATTTGTTGTTAGAATTAATTTTAGGGATTGCTAATTTATTGAGAAAATATTGTAATTGATATAGTATTGATTGAGATTTGTACTGGTATTGTAATTCATTATGTTGCTAGATTTGTTTTGTAATGGAGATTGATTATGTAATATTTTAATTGAAGATTTGATTTTGCAGAAGAATTAGATTTTTGTACTGTAATAGAGCTTGGATTCCGTTGCCAATTCACTGTAATAGAGATTGAGATTTGATTGATACTGATATTGTTTTAGTGAGATTGGATTTACTTTAGTTTTTAGATTTGATTTTTTTAGTGAATTTTTAGACACTTTTTGATGAAAAATACATAAAATAAATTAAATATTATTATTAAAAATTACCTAAAATAAAAAAAACGAAAATAATATTTAAATAAAGAAAAAACATGATTTTTGGGAAGCTTTGAATGTAATTTGAAATTGAAATGAAATTAACAAAAATAGAATAAAATAAATCATCAATCCTAATAATTAAAACCCAAAAAGAAATCAAATTTTTAGATTTATAATTATTGTAACCAATTACATTGATTCTCTCCTAAAACAAATATTACTACCTAAAATATAAAAGATAACAAAATACTTTTAAATCTTTTTGTATTTTAGATTTTTTTGGTTATTTTTAGAATAAAAAGTGAAAAAATAAAAATAACTATTTTTTAAAAATTCATTAATTAAAATTACGAAATTTAATATTTAAATATTTAAAAAATTATTTTTTTAATGATTTTTATAAATGGAAATAAAATTAATAACAATAAACAAAGAATTATAAAAAATGTTAAAAAGTGCACCATGAGAGATTTGAACTCGCGACCTTATGCTTTCAAGTTATGTTTCTTTACCAATTGTGCTATGTTATTTGTTTGAAATAAGAAGCCAATTGAAAGTATATGAAGATGAATAATTATTTTATATTTTAAAAATACAAATAATTATTATATTTTTACACAGACTTGAAAGCGGATATTTATTAAAAACCCCAATATATTAATGCAATTAAACCAGTGGAATTTTACCCTGTAAAACCCAAGTTCGAAAATAACTTTGACAGTACCACTAAGGCGGGAAAATTTAGGGTATGACAGCTGCCCCTATTTAATAACTCTTTTATTGAATGGCGCGAGAATGTGTAGGTCTTTGTTCATTCGAATCAGAGATTTATTAAATAATAAAAGACCCCAAAATTTGACCAATGGTTGGCTAGATATAGTTACGCTGATATAGCATACCCCTAAGAGTTGGCTAGATAGGGTTACGCTGATATAGCATACCCCTAAGAATTTTGAAGAGCATAGGCAAAGTTGATGATGTATCGCTTACCAGGATTTAAATAAAGATGAGGACGATGATTTTGAGCTTGAGAGAGCAATCTTGTATGTCTTGGTTTTGCTTTAGCTTATTCATCCATTTGGAGGATGAATACAACGATAATTGACGATACATGGTTGCTTGAAGACTGAGGCCATGGGTTATATTTGTGAATCGCTGCATGACGTCTGAGGTGATTGGCTAGATTTTTTGTTTTTCGAGCATCGCTGCATGAAGTCTGAGGCAATGATCAGTGTCGCGAAATAAAGAAATACATTGTTGTATGATGTTTTTAGGCAATGAGCTTAGGTTCGCAAATCGCTGCGTGAAGTCTGAGGCGATAAGCTAGATTTTGGTTTTCTTTCGAGCATCGCTGCGTGAAGTCTGAGACGATAAGCTAGATTTGGTTTTCGGACATCACTGCATGAAGTCTGAGGCGATAGGCCAGATTTTATGGAATGAAGAAACACATTACTGCATGAAGTCTGATGCAATGGGTTAGGTTCGTAAATCTCTGTGTGAAGTCTGATGTGATAAGCTAAATTTGGTTTCGAACATCGCTGCATGAGGTCTGAGGCGATGGTTTGGAGTTTGGAACACATTGCTGCATGAAGTCTGAGGCAATGGGTTAGGTTCTCAAATCGCTGCATGAAGTCTGGGGCGATAAGCTAAAGATGGTTTCGAACATCGCTGCATGAAGTCTGAGACAATCGTCTGGAGTTTGGAACATATTACTGCATGAAGTCTGAGGCAATGGGTTAGGTTCGCGAATCACTGCGTGAAGTCTGATGTGATAAGCTAAACTTGGTTTCGAACATCACTGCGTGAAGTCTGAGACGATGGTATGGAGTTTGGAACACATTGCTTCATGAAGTCTCAGGCAATGGGTTAGGTTCGCGAATCACTGCGTGAAGTATGATGTGTTAAGCTAAATTTGGTTTCGAACATTGTTGCATGAAGCCTGAGACGATGGTCTAGAGTTTGGAACACATTGCTGCATGAAGTCTGAGGCAATGGGTTAGGTTTTCAAATCCCTGTGTGAAGTCTGAGGCGATAAGATGGTTTTTGAGAATACGTTGCGTCTTAGAGGCAACATAGTGAGTTCTGCGAATGAATTACGACTTAGAGGCAATGTGTTGAATTTTGAGAATACATTGCGGCTTAGAGGAAATATGTTGAGTTCAGAGAATACGTTACGGCTTAGAGGAAATGTGTTAAGTTCGGAGAATATATTACGGCTTAGAGGAAATGTGTTGAGTTCGGAGAATACATTGCGGCTTAGAGGCAATGTATTGAGTTCGAAGAATACATTGCGGCTTAGAGGCAATGTGTTGGGTTTTATGAATACATTGCGGCTTAGAGGCAATGTGATGGGCTTGTAAGGAACTCATCACTGCGGGAAGACTTAGGTGATGGGCTGAACGCGTCACGACATGAAGACTGAGGCGATAGGTTGAATCATATGAGGAGTATTGCGTTGGTCGACCCTTAGATAGTTGAATCGAGGGTGAGATTATTTGTCTGTTTGCTATGTGATAAATGTGTATGCATATGTATTGAATTTTGTATATATGTGAAATGTATGATGTTTGACATTGATATGGAACCCTGAGTGTATTTGTATTGAATGTTGAAATGTATAGGGTATATATGCTTTAGATATGCAAAATGTATGTGTGAAATGTGTGTAAGATGCGTATATGCCTTAAAATGTTATGAAGACCATTTCTGGCATTCTCTCCTTTAAACCATTGGCTCAGAGCTACCAATTCTTGGCGTTGTATGTTGTGTCGTCGTAGCATTGTTAAACTTTGAACATCGTGGACAATGTTAGCAAAAATCGAACATTGATTTTGTATTGCAAGCGTAGGTGTAGACGTAGACATAGACGTAGGTAATGGCATATGTGTAGATTTGTATGTTTTAAGCGCAGGAGTAGACATATGTATTGGCATATGTGTAGCCTTTATGTTGTAAGCACAGACGTAAGCATAGACGTATGTATAAAATTGGCAGAAGTACGCATTTACATGGACGCGTGCGAACGTAGACTTCGTGTTGCAAGTGTAGGAATAGGCGCTGATGTGGACGTAGACTTTGTGTATGGACGTATAAATGTAGGAGTAGATATGTGTATATACTTTTTTTTGTTGAGTGCAAGCATAGGTGCAGATGTACGTGTGGACGTAGACTTTCTTTGCGCTGTGAGCATAGATATAGGCGTAGACATGTGTATAGATTTTTATGTTGTAAGCGCAGGCGTAGACATGGACATGTGTATAGTCCTCACATTATGAGCTTAGACATGGGCATAGCCATATGCATGGATGTAGACATGGATTTTCTTTCAATATTTTCCTAACCAAAATGTTTTTTCGATGTTTTATCAAATGCTCTTTTTTTGGTAATCCCCGAAATGATCTCAAGACAATATTCACAAGTAATGATCGTAGTATTTTGTAAACAAGTCTGAGAAAAGAAAAAACGCAATTTGAAAGATGCAAAGAAAGCAAATGTTTTATTGATATGCCTCTGAATAGGCGAGAGTACAAGAGGCAATTCCTAGAAAGAGGTAATTACAGAAATTTTGAAGTTGTAAATGGCAATGAAAAATGATAATTGCTGTTACTGCTCCCCAATATCCTTTTAATGATCTTATCTCCTTTGCTTCTGAGTTATGTGATTCAGATCTATCTCTCCCTTCGTGGTTTGTAGTCGCAGTTCTTAGATCGCAGTCTTTTTGTTCTTTATTTGTTTTGGAGTTATCCTTAATTTTTGCCTGGATTTCCCCTTCGAGTTTTCAATCCACCGGGATAATTTTCCTTTATATGCCCCTAATTTTTGCCTGGATCGCCCTTTAGGGTTTTCAATCCACCGGGACGCTCCTTTTTGCCTAAGTCACATGTTTAAGGTTCGAGCTTAGCGAGCTTCTTATACATAGTTTTTTTTACTGCGTTTGAATTTTCCGGATGCGGTAGTTCTTCCCCATCCCTTGTTGTAAGGATAAGATTACCACCGCAGGATTCTGTTTTGACTATGTACGGACCTTCGCAATTTGGGGTCCATTTACCACGTGAGTCGAGGCGAAGTAGCAGGATCTTCTTGAGTACTAGACCATATTATGATTCATCTTATGGAGTACCCCGTTACTCTGAAAGAATTCTGAGGCTAATTTTCGTAGGGTTTGCTTGTCAATGCTAGAGGAATTTTCGGGATGTCGTGAAACTAAGGCTTATTATAATGTCGTTTTTTCATAACAAGGAAATGTGCGGGCTCTTCGAAGCGCCTTTTTCTGATGCGCGATTCATGGTTTGACCAAGTTACTTTGAATATAGACGATATAATTGCCAAGGCGTCTGTCGTGACTAAAAATGATTTTTGCAAATTCCGCAGTCAGTATTAAAACATGATCCCGATATGGAATAAGTTTTGGATGTTTAGTCTCTCATTCGTTGTTGACTTGGTATATGGCTCGTGAGACCTCTTTGGAGAAGCAAAAATTTCCCCTATATCGTGCCGCAGTGTATTTGAAGCCTCGTCGAACGTGAATGTCCAACGTGCCCCTGGCTGGGGTTTTTCGTCAGGTCTTGGTATTTCATAGTCGCTTATTTTTGCCTAACTGGCGAACAACCTTCTTTGAAGAGGTGATCTGTCCACCATAATGTCTGTATCTAACCTTGGTCTGTTTTTGTAGGAACAAGCAAATATGTGCAATAATTTGATCAACTCCTTTGTGGCTCCACTCTAACATTGCCCCTTAGCTTGATTTCTTCCTTTGTACCTAGATTAACGGCCTTAATAGCCTATTGATACGGTTTTATGTTGTCGGCCTTTTGCTCTATTTCTCTCTCCATTTTCTCAGAGAGTTCAAGATCTTTATCACTTTCCTCTTCGGCTTGGTTGATGGGAGCATCAAAACTATATCGGGTCGCAGCAGTAACATTATCGGTGGTTCTGGGCATGAATTTGCACCTTTATCATGTTTTGGTTCCGATTTAGTATATGAATATTTGAAAATGCATATGCAGAGAAAGTATTTTTCCATTTTTTAAATCTAAGATATAAATTCAAGAGAAAGAAAAGGGTTCTTAATTGAAGACAAAATATAACTTTCATTAATCGTAAATATTTTCTGAAACAAAACAGGAAAACCCTTACAAGCAACCCATATGCCTCGGGCTTGACATAGGTTCTTTCAAAAACAAGAAAAATTAATTAAGAGATAAAAATATCTCAGGAATCTCCACGGTCGTCCATCTTTTGAGTTTTTTCTCCTAGGGCGCATTCTTGGATGAATTCAGTTGCCCCTTTGGTGTTGGCTTTGTTGAATATTTTTGCCCCATGTCTACCATGCACTACTCCGTTGTTGACAATACTCTCTTGGATCAGAGGAAAAGGTGTTCCGCCCTTCGGAGTAACTTTATATTTTCTTTCAGGGTTTTATCTGAACTGGACTATCCCCTGGTCTCCTAGCCTTTGTAGAGCTTTTTCAAAAGCTTCAATATGTTCAAGCGGGAGTCCATATTCCACCCATATTCTTTTAGTGAGTTTATCGGGGTTTTTTCTTGTCTTCTTGCCCCAGAGTCAGTGACTAATTCAATTGCGTTTATTGTCAGCCCATCATGCAACAATGTAGGGTCTAATGTGATGTTGGAATTCTCGAAAGTGATGTCTTGGGAATCTAAAAAATCCGGCACCTTGTGATTGAAAGGCCAACACTGTTCTATGGTATGTCCAGGAGAATTAGCATGATACTCGCATCTAGCGTTGGCATCATATCTTTGTGGGAATGGCCCGACTGGAGGACCTAGAGGCTTGAGTTCCACTAAGGATGCCTTAACTAGCTGTTGCAATAACTGGCTAGGTAGCATAGGGAGTGGATCAAATTTCCTGGGTGGCATTCTGCCTTGCTGCTGCCCTATTGGAATTACCAATGGTTGTTATACCCTGGGTTGTGACGCTGCAACATTAATTTCTCCTTCTTTTCCTTGGGTGAAGTTTGAAGCAGGCCGTTTTAAATTGTAGGGAGAATTTGATGGCCCCCCTTATATCTTCCCACTTTTTATTCCTGTATCGATTCTTTCTCCGATGGTTACTAGGTATGAGAACCCTGAAGAGATACTTCCAACCATCATCTCATAATATAGCCCATGCAAAGTTCCCATGAATGTGTCTACTAACTCCTTCTCTAACAGCGGTGGTTGCACACGGGATGCAAATTCCCTCCATCTCTGAGCATACTCCTTGAAGGACTCTTCTTTCTTCTGGGACAAATTCTGGAGTTGCATGCAGGTAGGCGCCATGTCTAGGATATATTTGTAATGCTTTAGGAAAGAATTAGCAAGATCTTCCCAAATTCGAATATGCGTTCGCTCCAATTGCATATACCAGTCTGAAGATGCCCCACTCAAGATATCTTGAAAATAGTTAATCATCAACTTTTGATCGTGGGCATGGGCATGCATCTTCCTGCAATACATGCAAAGATGATTTCTTGGGCAAGTAAGCCCCTCGTATTTTTCAAATTCAGGTACTTTGAACTTTGGTTGAATCACCACATCTAGAACTAGGCCCATTTCGAGAGCGTCTACTTCGAAAGCGTTGAAACCCTTCACAACTTTTAGTCTTTCCTCCAGAGCTTTATACTGATTCATCTCCAGTGGATTGTCAACAGGATGGGTACCAGTCGTCTTTAATGGCACTTGGTTGGAATCCTCTGGGTCGTGGTCTCCATATTGCAGGTCCAAGTAGTTGTCTGCATTATTGGTTGGAATCTGTAGGGTATGTGATGCCCCTGCTTTTGGTGGTGGTAGGACAAACCCTTCAGTTTCAGCTTCTTGTTGGGCCACGGAGGACTTTTGGTGTCCTGCTTCTGGCTCTTTCCTCAGTTGGTGACCGCTTGATGCACCAATAGTCTAGGTTGCTTTCTCGAAAGCTACCCTAGGAATTTGGTCTTGCCTGTCAATAATCTTCTTCAAAGCCAAAAGAACTTGACTAAAATCTCCTTTCATTGAACTTACGTCGCCCTTTACTTGGTCGAGGTCCTCTTTGAACACAACCTGAGTTTCCTCGATTTTCTCCATTTCTTTTTGTTGATAAGCCCTGGTTTGGTATGGAGGCCAAAGAGGTGGAGACCTTCTTCTACCAATGGTTCAATTAGAGAGATGTTTTTGAAAAATAAGTTTTGACATGATATGCGGGTGTTCGTGAATGCACGCTTGTGAATGAATACGTATGAATATGAAATGGTTAATGTCTTATTCACTTGGGTATGTATCCGTCTTTTTCTTATTATTTTACTTAGCGACTATCTTTAAAATAGATACGCAAACGAGATGTGGAAACAAAATGCCTTTATTGAAAGTAACGTAATTCAGATATTGAAAAATATTACGATCTTAAACCAAAACTTTATTTGTGTGAAATCAAGCAAAAAGGAAATGAGTCTTCTAGGTGCGCCTGCGGATATCTGATCTCGAAACCACCCCCTATTGCCGGACAAATCTTGCAAAAGTCTTCAGCATATTATTTCCCTTTTATGACCTTGATTTCAAACATGTTTGGCATGTTGACGCGTGCAAGTTGTTTCCTTCAACATCCATTTTTAAAGACAGTCACCGAGATCTTGAGTTTATTACTATCTTTTATACCCCCCTGTGAATAAGACAAATGTAGGGTGACGAATATATGAAATGCATGACGAATACATGGAATGTATGAATGCGTATATGTAGGATTGAGTGACTAGATTTTTGTGATAAGTACCCCTATAAGGTAGGGATGTATGGTTCAATGACGGGGTTTTATGATAAGTACCCTTAGAAGGTAGGTTCCTTAATTTTGACCTACGGTAAGTCTACCCTCCTAGAAGGTGGTTCCCTTAAGGGTATCATGAATAACACCAGAGGGAAAAGGCACAAGGGCCTCCCTTAGGTGGAGCCTCTTTACGGACCGAAACTTTCGTCTCAAAGTCGTGAAAGGTCTCTTCATGAGATTTTAGGTTAAGGTTGTTACAAAGAGTCATGGGTGTCCTTCCAAAGTCCTACTCGTCAAGAGGATATCTCTCGATAAGTATTCATTTTTCAGAAGTTCACCGACTCTAGGCGAAGTCGTCACATAAACTCGCAAGGATGATGTACCCCCTAAGCTAATAGACGAACCTTCTTTCTAAGGGTTATCGAAAATATTTTTATGAAATGAAAATCCGCAACATAGTAAATATATAATAATAAATAAAAATAGCCAAGAAAATAAGAAAATTCAATAAAAAAATTAATGCAAATAAATAAATAAAAATAAAAACCCAAAAGAGATCTAAAACCTAGGGTTAAGGAGAGTCCCCAGCAGAGTCGCCAACTGTAGCAACTGGTTTTTAAATCAAGAGTCACCAATATTAGTTTTTATCCTAGAGAAGGAAACCTAATAGAAAACCCTAATTCACGGACAAAGATTCTAGGTTTCGGACTCAATTAGACGAAAGGAAGGTGTTAGGCACCTTTCATCCACCTTGTTCACAAGGATATTAAGCTCTAGGTTTAGATTTGGGGTAAACGGTGTTTTAAATTTTAATTAGCACGACTTGCCACAATTTAAGATCGCGTGCCTACATATCCTTTTATGAGGAATCAGAGTCCCAATTCGTAGTTCATATGGGTTGGTGTTTTTTAGGGGTTTGCAAACATATGTTGAATCACTTCGCACTCGGTCGGGAATAGTGATTGTAGAGATTTTGACTGAGTGCGCAGTAAGTCAAAACTAGTTTGAAACTCTTTTGCAAAATAGATAGTTGATTAGTTTAGTTGATTGAAAAAAATAGTTTGAGATTTGTTAGTATTTTTTAAATGTATTAACTGCGAAAATATCTTCATCAACGCATGACAAAAAATATATTAATGCAATAATAGAAAATAATGTTCATAAAAATAATTCATATATTAATATATAAATAATAATAATAATATTATTCATACAAGGGTAAGAAATAAATAATTTTACATATCAAATGAAATATAATAACAATAAGTGGAAAATAAAATTTATAATAATAATAAGTTATAAATAATAATAAGAAATTAAGTAATTATAATAATATATAATAATAAAAAATATTAAAATATAAAAATTATAAAAAATAGAAAATAAGTGATAATAGAAAAAAATGATTTAATTAAGTTAAACATGGGGGTGCGATTTTGAACTAACAAGCAAATCAGGGAGGTATCTTTAGGAGGTTGGATTACGTGGGCGAGGATGTATGGAAAATAAGGTAGGACTTGGCCTACGTTCTTTTCTTTTTCTTCTTCTTTGTATCCTCCCCTATATTAAGCTTTTATCTCTGTGTTTTTTTATTCCCCTATTTTTGTTCTTTCTGCCAATATATATAGGGATAAGAATTTAGGGCTTGTGATAATTAGCATAGATTAGGGATTAGATTTGCTGTTAGAATTAATTTTAGGGATTGCTAATTGATTGAGAAAATATTATAATTGATATAGTATTGATTGAGATTTGTACTTGTATTATAATTGATTCTGTTGCTAGATTTGTTTTGTAATGGAGATTGATTCTGTAATATTTTAATTAAAGATTTGATTTTGCAGAAGAATTAGATTTTTATACTGTAATAGAGCTTGGATTCTGTTGCCAATTCACTGTAATAGAGATTGAGATTTGATTGATACTGATATTGTTTTACTGAGATTGGATTTACTTTAGTTTTTAGATTTAATTTTTTTTAGTGAATTTTTAGACACTTTTTGATGAAAAATGCATATAATAAATTAAATGTTATTATTAAAAATTACCTAAAATAAAAAAACAAAAATAATATTTAAATAATAAAAAACATGATTTTTGGAAAGATTTGAATGTAATTTGAAATTAAAATGTGTTCTGGACTGGGCCGGGCTGGCCCAAAAGCAACGATAAAGGCCAAATCCAAACGGACTTGCTAGGGATCACGCCGACCTAAGGACCACGGCTATGCCTGACATACTTCACTGGGGCGACATCCTCGACCTCGTTTTATCCAGCTCGACCTCAGCTCGAGAACTCCACCAACAGCAGACACGGTCCACTACACTCTCAACGGGACCCCGAAAAGACCGCGTCCTTGTCCGCCCGCACTTCACGCAGGACATCCAGGAAGGGGACCACGTGCGGGTCCCCACTACACACGTAGAACCTGGCAGTTCCTCCATTGGGCCAAACCTGCCCGGCCCAGTGAAGGAACCTTGGCCCAGCGCTGGGGGCTATAAATACCCTCTGTTCCCAGAGGGTCAGGTATTCATTCTATCATATATACTCACACTTTGCCTGCTCATACTCTTACTTACTTCAGCATCGGAGTGCCTTGCAGGTACCCCCCCACCTCGTTCAAAACTTTAGCTCGGAGCCAGCCGTGACGGTCCAAGTCTGATCAGGTTAGATCAGTGGTGCCGTCTGTGGGAAACTAGCTTCCCTGTCTTGCAAAACTCAAAGACCAAAGCTCAAATTCAACTACCGCTGTCATGGCTGATCAAGCTCGCGATGAGCAGAACGTCCGTGTCGTCGACACTAACAACGGCACCGCGGACAAAAACGGACACCTTGATAACACCGACAACCCCGGCCACAACACCATTCCTGCAACAACTGCCCCCGAAACTTCCACCTACCGGAACAGAGCTACTGCATCATCTTCCTCGGTCCCTTCGCCACTCGAAGATGACCCGGCGGCCCTCGCACACTACAGAGCTGCCCGATTCCAGGAAGTCCCCGTCCCCGCCGGGGCGGATGCCACAACTCAAGTGTTGTTCGCAGCGATTAATCAAACGAACTATCTCATCTTCGCCCAAGGAGAGAGACTAAGGGCGCTTGAAGACGAACGAAGACCCCCGAGGAGACATCGGAGGCCCCATACTCCCCCTCCTCGAGCGACTGAAACTCAACACCCATCTCCCCCGCAGAGACATTACAGGGAAACCTCTCGAAGCCAATCACCCCGACCAAAGGGGAAACAGCCTCATTTGGAGAGGCAGCCCGTCATTCAAGCCGGAGAACCTAGTCGTGACCCTGCGAGACAAGAAAGAAGGCACTCCGGAGACAGACGTGTAAAATTCAACCACCGAGCATCCCGCTCGAGAGAGACTCAGCACGACCTGGACCGTCGTGCCAGACAGTATTATAGGTCCCCATCTCTGTCTCCCGAGAGAAGCGACGAGGATGACCCCCGCGGTCCCCTGTCGCTGGCTATTATGGAAGCACCCATCCCCTCGGGCATGGAGAAGCCCCCACACTTGAAGGAGTACGATGGAGTCGCGGATCCGGTCGACCACATAGACGGGTTCGAGGCTATGCTTCATTATCACAATGTCGGGGGCCCCATCAAGTGCCGTCTATTCCCCACGACTCTCAGGAAGGCGGCAATGGACTGGTACAAAGGACTCTCCCCGGGCTCAATCACCTCGTGGCGGAACCTGAAGAACCAGTTCATCAGTTCCTTCACAGCTTCTCGGCGGCATCCGAAGACCGAGGCTGCTCTCGAGGCCATCATCCAAAGACAGGATGAAACCTTGAGGGAGTTCATCAATCGCTTCAACCGGGAAGCTATACAGGTCCCCTGCGCGGACCATATGAAGAAATATCTGCTGGAGAGGGGGCTCCTCCCCGGCACAGAATTCAGAAAGGCCGTGGGTATCGAGCCACCTCGGACATTCGACGCCCTCCTCGAAAAAGCTCGAGCATACATGGACTACGAGGAAAGGGAAGCGACCAACAGAGCCCGAGATCCCAGAACTCGCGGGCCCAACAGCAGCTCGCGCCAAGAAGCCCCTCCTCGACGAACCGGGGAGAAAAGGAAAGATGACAGACCCCGGGAAGTCCGGGAACAAAGAGGACCTTCGGGGCGCTTCACCGAGTACACTCCGCTCACAGCTTCCCGCGAGCGCATTCTGGCGGAGTGTGCAAGCACTAATTTCAAGGACGGCGGTGTCAAACGTCCCTGACCTGCTCCCGCCAAGCCCGGAGCAGACAAGAACAAGTATTGTCAGTACCATATGAGCCATGGTCATCTGACTGAGGATTGCGTCCACCTCAAGGACGCCATCGAAACCCTCATCAAGGGAGGGAGGATCGCGCAGTACCGGCGAAGCGACGCTCCCCGTCGTGACGCCCAAGAAACTGGGGAGCCGGAGGAAGATGCCCGACCATCTGACGAGTCGGTCCCCATCCAGACCGCCTTCTCCGTGACCAGGCCCGAGGACTTTGACTTCCCCGAGCACCTGCAGGAGCCGCTCATAACGCACAGCAGGTGGGAATATTTCCCCTCCGCCCTGGTCATCAACGGTGGCGGGTTCAACGACTTGACCATCAATTCAGCTAAGAGGAAGTTGGACGAACTGGTCGACGCGGCTCCCCCGCAAACAGTGACGTTCGAAAGGGTGAAGGGCAGGTCATAGCCCATCATCTTCTACCTAGAAGAGCTCCCCGGCGGAGCCCCGAACACGGTCGTCCCCTTACTGATAAGGGCAAGAATGGCCAATTTTGATGTACATCGCATCCTGGTCGACGAAGGGAGTTCCGTCGACGTCATGTACAACCAACTGTTCCAAACCCTACAGTTGGACGACTCACATCTCTCGCCGTATGTGGGGTCGGACTTACAAGGTTTCAACGGCTCGACCTCTAAACCTTGGGGATATGTCGAGCTTCTGGTTACGTTCGGCGAAGGGACGGCTACAAGACAAGTCAAAGTACGCTTCCTCGTCATCGACTGCCCGTCTCTGTACAACTGCATCTTGGGGAGACCGACACTGGCAGAGCTGACAGCGGTGCCCTCGACCGTCCACCTGAAGATGAAGTTCTACACCAAGAGGGCACGAGTAGCTACTATCCAAGGAGACCTAGCCACTGCCCGCAGATGCTTCGACGCCGCTTCTAAGGGACGTGATACTGTCGACATAGAGACCAGGCCCGCCAAAAGGACGCGATAGGAGCCCGACAAGAAAGAGTCCCTCGAGGAAGAAGTCCAGAAAGCTCCACCAAAGGTCGATTCTATAGCTCTGGACACTCGCTTCGAACAGGACGAGCCATCCAGCGGCGAGCAAATCCCACTCCGACCAATACCGGACAGGGATTTTGAGCTCGTCCCCCTCGGCACGGATCCGACCAAGGGAGTGAAGATTGGCAAAGACCTCCCCGACTTGGCCAGGAAGCAAATTAAGGCCTGCTTGCGCGAGAATGCTGATCTGTTCGCCTGGAGCGCCGCGGAGATGCCTGGACTCGACCCTGAGGTCACCTGTCACCACCTCGCCATAGATCCAGCCGCTAGGGCCGTAGTACAACGTAGGCGTAGGCAGTCTCCAAAAAAAACGGAGGCTGCTGAAAAAGCTGTAAAAGACCTCCTAGAGGAAAATTTTATTTCTGAAGCCTGGTACTCCACCTGGTTGTCAAACGTTGTACTCGTTAAAAAGAATAATGGAAAATGGAGGATGTGTGTTGACTATATCGATCTCAACCGGGCTTGCCCGAAAGATGCTTTCCCTTTTCCCAACATAGACATGCTGGTCGACAACTCGGCCGGCTACAAAACATTGTCGTTCATGGATGCCTACTCGGGCTATAACCAAATCCCGATGGCACTGGGCGACAAACAATGCACGGCTTTCATGACCAGCTCGGGCAACTACTACTACAACGTAATGCCCTTTAGACTGAAAAATGTCGGCGCAACTTACCAACGCATGATGAACAAAGTTTTCCACAAACAGATTGGAGATATGCTCGAGGTGTATATGGACGACATGATCGTCAAATCCCGAGCAGACACCGACCACACAGCACATCTCAAGACGGTCTTTGCCCAAGCAAGACAATGTAAAATGAGGTTCAACCCCGAGAAATGTACATTCGGGGTCAAGGCAGGAAAATTCCTCGGATTCTACCTAACAGAACGAGGAATTGAAGCCAATCCCGACAAATGTCGGGCGTTCTCCGATCTCCCGACACCAACGTCGAAGAAGTCAATACAAATCATGAACGGCCTGCTCACGTCGTTATCCCGCTTCGTCGCGAGGTCTGCTCAGCACGCCCTCCCATTCTTCAAACTCCTTCGTAAGGAGGCAGCCTTCGAATGGAGCGAGGAATGCAAACAGGCACTTCGCCACCTAAAGCAAAGTCTATCTCAACCGCCCGTACTATCCCGACCGGCCGACGGGGAGCCATTGTACTTGTACTTGGCTGTTTCGAACGAAGCCATCAGCGTGGCTCTCGTCCGCGAGACCACCGACGGACAGAAACCCGTCTACTTCACGAGCAAAGCCCTGCAAGGACCCGAAAGCAGATACCAACAGATAGAAAAGGTGGCTCTAGCCCTCGTCAACGCGGTAAGGAGGCTCGGACACTATTTTCTGGCCCACACGATTATCGTGCGAACCGACCAACCGGTGAGGCAACTCCTAGGTCGGCCTGATATGGCGGGCAGGATGTTGAAATGGTCCTTGGAACTCTCCGAATTTGACATTCAGTACGAGAGTAGGAAAGCCTTGAAAGCGCAGGCCCTGGCCGACTTTGTCGCGGAAATGACCACTCCTGACCCACCCACGGGGAAGGAGCACAAATGGACCATCTTCGTCGACGGAGCATCCAGCTCGTCCGGAAGTGGCGCAGGAATCCTGTTGGAGAACGAAGAGGGAGTTGTGATCGAACACTCCCTAGCTCTTTCCTTCCCGACGTCAAACAACCAAGCAGAGTACGAAGCCCTGCTCGCAGGACTGAGATTAGCCGAGGACCTGGGAGCCCACGAGGTTCAGATCTACACCGACTCCCAACTCGTCGCCTCCCAAGTCCAGGGGAGTTACCAAGCCAAAAACGACAACCTCGTCGAGTACTTGAACTTAGTCAAAAAACACATGACAAAGTTTGTACGAGCGGAAATTTCACATGTTCCCCGCGAACAAAACACGAGGGCAGACATATTGTCCAAACTCGCGAGTACGAGAAAGAAAGGCGGGAACAAATCCGTCATCCAAGAATCCCTAGCATGCCCAAGTATCGAAAGATCCTCGACGCCAGTCGAGGTCCATGCCATAGGGGACGCCTCGTCCTGGATGACCCCGGCTTACAATTTCTTGACAAAGGGCGAACTCCCATCAAACCAGTCCGATGCGACCGTCACAAAGCGGCGAGCATGCTCCTATGTGGTGGTCGAGCACAAACTGTACCGCAGGGGATTCTCCATCCCCCTCCTAAAATGCATCGACGAATCCACAGTCCCCGAAGTACTACGGGAGATACACGAAGGGATCAATGCCCAGCACATGGGCGGTAAGTCCTTGGCGAGGAAAGCCCTTCGAGCGGGATATTACTGGCCGACAATGCAGCAGGACGCCAAGGAGCACGTCAAGAAATACGACAAGTGCCAGAAGCACGGCGACATGCACCTCTCCCCCCCCTCACGAGCTGAGCATACTATCGTCCCCGTGGCCGTTCGCTTGGTGGGGTATGGATATCCTCGGACCCTTCGTGTAAGGGACTTATCAAAATAAATTCCTAATCGTGGCCGTGGATTACTTCACGAAGTGGATCGAGGCTGAGGCTCTCACGAAGATCACCTCGCATAATATCCTCCGCTTCTACAAGAGAAACATCCTCTCCAGATTCGGAATTCCGAGTGCATTGGTGACCGACAACGGCACCCAATTCACCGACCACGGGTTCCAAGACTTCGTCACCAGACTAGGAACAAAACAACACTTCACTTCGGTCGAGCACCCTCAAACCAACGGGCAAGCCGAAGCTGCGAACAGAGTCATCCTCCGGGGACTCAAACGCCGACTCGGCGAAGCAAAGAGGGGATGGGTCGAGGAGCTGCACAACGTCTTGTGGGCATACCGCACCATGCCCCACTCAACGACGGGCGAGACCCCATTCCGACTAACATACGGGACCGAGGCCGTCATCCCGGTAGAAATCATGGAACCATCCAGACGGACGGAGAGCCCCCTCGACAAAGAAATGAACGACGAGGCACTAAGGGATGAGCTCGACTTAGTCGAGGAAATCCGATCTGGTGCGGCCCTGCGCGAAGCCACCCTACAACAACGAGTGGCTCTGCGCCACAACGATAAGGTCATTAAGCGCGAGTTCGAAATCGGCAGCCTGGTATTGCGAAGGAACCAAAAAGACTCCCGCGAAGGAAAGCTGGCCACGAACTGGGAAGGGCCTTATCGCGTCCACAGCACCACTGGTACCGGGGCATACTACCTCGAACAACTAGACGGAGAGCCACTACCACGACCCTGGAACGCTGCTAAACTAAAGCAGTACTATAGTTGAAAACCACCAACACTGAGGACCCTCGACTGTCGACTCCCGCGCCCAATCAACGAGGAAAAACGTCCGACCCCGTAGAGAGGCCAAGGTACGGGCCCGACCTACGTCCAAATCGCATAACATGGTTCAAATAAGAACAAAGGATAATGCCCGACGTGGACACCTCTACCGAGTTCCACCGTCGAAGTACCTGTAAGGCAGAACACCCACCTCGCGATGGGCTATTCACGTCAAGGGCAAATAGTCCCGACCGGGCCATGTACCCGATTAAGCGGCTTCACTCCACCTGCCCGACAAATCTTCAAGAATGTCGGGCCATCTAAAAGGGTCAAAAATGAGTCTCTCCCCTCGAGTTCACCACTTAGGCGACTCTGGCCATCGAGAAGAGGCCGAGCACATACACGAACAAAAGACTTAGGCAAATTTGCCAGCAAAGTCACGACCATTTACGGGCACACCTCGTGCCCATAACTTAGGCCAATTTTTGCGCAAAAACATAAAATACAAGCACGGTGTTGTACCCCAAAATTTTCCCTCCCATATTCTTCAAAGTTTTGACAAGCATCATCTTAATTTGCTCAAGTCTACTCAAGGGTTGCACAGTTCAAACACCCTCCTAAGCCAGTCAAATTAGGGTTTTGGTTCTTGCAAGGAAGTTGAGGTTTTCAAGGGCTCAATCAAGTCCCACATGCCTATAAACATTGTCAAGCATCTACATACCAAGTTTCAAGGCTCACAAGGTCAAGTTGCACAGTCAAAAACCCTAATTGCTTCACAATCAACTGCAGGGGCAAAATGGTCATTTGGCAGTCAAAAGTCAAAAATTTTGGTCAACATCTTATTTTGAAGCCACAATCATCATTTGATCAAGTATTGATCATGATTCCACAAGAATGGCTCAAAAATCATCAAGATGCAAAAGTTTCCATTTTTGGACAGCTGAAAAGTCAACTGTAACTTGACCAAGGCATAACTTTTTCATGGTTCATCAGAAAAATCCCATCCAATTCTCATTTTGAAGGGGATGACATTTCCAACAACTCATCTTCACATTCCAAGTCCAAGAAATGCTCTCAAAAAAAGTTATCAATTTCAACATTATAGGTCATTTTCAAAAGTCAACAAAAAGGCATTTTAAGTCAAAGACGATAACTTGAGATTGGTAAATCAAAATGACATGGGACCAAAGGAATTGGTTAGAGGACTTCAAGACCTTTCCAAAATGTCCAAGAACATGTTCATATGATCAAAATTGAGCAAGATATGCATTGGAGAAATTGGGAAATTTTTGTGAAATGGCAAAAGTCAACTATCCTTGAAACTTCAATTTTTGACAAAAGGGCCCACCTTTTTCCACTTGATTCAGCATTGTCATGCCACCCACGTGTCCCATGATCAATTTCAAGATTAAACAATATTTTTTCTATTTTTATTTAATTTTATTTGATTTAATTCATTTTAAATCCATAAAATTCAAATAAAATAAAAAAAATTAATTCAATAACATCTTTTGATTTGAATGGCTTTCATGTGTCATAATACACCTACCAAATTCGTGCTAGGGCCATTTTGAGCATAAAATTCAAGTTTTGCTTCAAAGATGGAATGTTCTTTAATGGTGTTACGGCAAAATCCCAAACTTAATTGCAATGGATCATTGGCTCATAATGTGACCTAATATCATTCATACATACATATGCAAGTGTACCAAGTCTCATTCACGACCTAGAAAGTGCACAAACGGCCAGAACAAAGTTGAAAATTTGTCAAAAAAAGTGTGAGATCAAAAGGAGTTTTGCAAGCATTTTCAGGCCAAAAGGAGAACGCGACTCTCTTCTTTTCCACCCTGAAGCTAAAGCAACCCTTGCCACGTCCTAAGGTCCATTATCAAGCACTGTAAGTATTCACGAACAGGCCCCTGAACACGATCCCCCAGTTCTTTATTCTTTCACTTTTTCTCAAAAGCATTGGCATATTTGTGTTCCTTACTTGATTTCTAACATCACTGTAATATCCAATTGCGTTTTAGGCCCCAAATCGTGGTGCCCGATTCTAGGGTTCGTCCTTTTGTGTTTTGGGCATTTTGTTTCCAGGTACAATCAGAGCAAATAATGAGCATGGATGGATTTAGGAGGTGGAGACGAGATCAACCATGATCTTGGAATGCATTTTCATGGCCTGAGGATCATTTTCGAAGCAACCTACGAAACCATCTGCGGATAAAATCCGCAGGTAAAAAATCTGCAATTCTTGATGAAGAAGACGACCAGCTGTTACAGCGTGATTGGTCATTTCAAACCAACGCGCGTTTTTTTTTATTTTTTTTAGCATATACATTGATTTACTAATATTATATTTAGTTGTTATTATTATTTCAATTAAGACACATAGCTCAGCTGGCTAAGGCGTACAGGTATTGTCCCTTGGGACCTGGGTTCGAATCCCAGGTCCCCCATAATTTCAATATTATTTTTCCTCATACAATCATATGCAGGATACTGAGTGATGTCCATCCTACACCTCATCCAGATGCACGCCATGTGGCCCTTATCACAGATCTGAAGGCCAAGAGAGGATGACCACCATACACCCTGGTCAAAGCACACGCAACCAATTGCAAAAAGTCCACAAGGCTTGAGATAATGGGCCTCACAATTCCAGATTTCACCTCCATTCTTGGGTCAACACCCCCATTGGTTTCTATTTCTTTTTCTATTTTCCTTTTCTTTTTATTTTCTTTAGTAATTATTTAATTAATCAATTAATTAACACTTTTCATAATAAAAATTCAAAAACTAAAAAAATGTAAATATTTCATTTATTATTAATCTCACTCTTTTATTTTTTGTAAATAAAATACTAACAAATTAATTAGTTAATTAGTTTAATTTTAACCTTTTAACAATAAATAAAAAACAATTTAGACTTAGGCTTTTCTTTTGACATTTTTAATTCCTTTTTATTTTTATTTTCATTAAAAACATAAAAATACAAAAATATTTTTTTTAATTAAATTAATTAATTAGTAATTAGGCCTAATTTTCATTTAATTACAAAAAAAAAGACAAATTCAATTTAATTCTAAAAAAGGGTCAAAAACCTTAGGACGTTCTCGATTTAATTTCTTTTCGCGCTTTAATTCCTTTTTATTATATTTATGTAACTGTTTCCGGATATGTAATAGTTAATTAGGACTTTATTGCTTTCTTTTAATTTCTTGCATTTTTATTTTTCAAAATGGGTTTTGTTTTTGGCGATGTATAGACCCGCGCCTTGTAATAGCTAGATTTATCTTCCCGCAATTTATTTTCCGCACTCCTAACTGTTAATTATGCCTGCAAAAATGTATGACAAATAAAATCAAATCCGTAGCTCACAAATAACATGTTCAAAGATAAACATTAACTGAAATTGAACACACATGCACATGCCACCCCTAGGGTACGCCTCACTGGTTGCCTCGAACGTGGTCATCAAGTATAGGGTGTCTTAGAGGTTGCCCTTCTGTCCAAAAGATCCAGTTGCCTCGAAACGGTTGCCTCGGATAAAAAGGATCTAGGACATTAGGGTTACCGCTAAGGTGTCCTACTATTGCTTCGGTGACCACACTGTCCCAATAATCGAATTGACCCGAACACCTCCAACGATGGTGCTACCTACCTCTCAATGGTGGGATAGCACTATCTAAAGGACTCTTACACATCCTAATTCCTTAGAGTAGGTAGATTTCTCTTAAGTACTTGCTCTTTTCAAAACAAACAAAAATACTTTTCGCACCTACACTTTCAAAAGTTTTCAAACAAATTTTTCATACACTCTTGAGGACAGATACAAGAGTTATTTAGAAATCTTTCAAACAAAACTTTTTCAAAAACCACACACACTTGAAAAGCAAACAAATTTTGAAAACATAAGAGCAAGTACCTAAGAGCCCGTGGATAACCACGGATAGAAAGGGTGTTAATACCTTCCCTTTCTATAAATCTACCTCCCGAACCGAGAGACATCTCGAATAAGGAATTTTGCTGTGCTTTTGTCCTTTCCATGTTGGAGAACATAAAAGACGGTGGCGACTCTTGCTTACCGCGACATTTCGCGAAACCAGCTTAAAAAACAATCAGTTCTATTTCCACCGATCACACACGGGCAAACAATCAAAATTGAAACAAAGCATTCATTCAAAATTCCCGTAGGCAACAAAGCAAATAAGATGTAAACCGACCAAAAAGGCCGGCAATATTCAGGAATACAAAGAACGGGCACGCAGGCCCAAAAAATGTGAACGGGCACGCATACCCAAAACAAACATCAACGAGACGCGCAGGCCCCATCACTATAGCACAACTCGGCTTCCCCCGAGCTACCATCACCAACAACAGGAGAGTCGGGCGGGGGCACGACCTGACCATCGATAATCTGCGACATATGGCTCACCCCTTCAGTGTTCAGGCCGGGATTCAACAAGGAAAGCTGGCTGACCGCGGCTTCGAAGCCGTCCACCATAGCTCCGACACAGTCCCCCTCGAGAAGTTGAATACAAGCGAACAACTCCGATCGACTCCTCAGAAGAGTTATGTCCTCCGACTCATCCTCGGCAGGAAGCATAGCAGCCTTTAGGTCCTCGATCTCTCTGGCAAGGCGCCCGTTGTCGAGTTCCAGTCGTTCACGTTCCGCACGAAAAAAGTCCCTCTCCTCGGCCAGCTTCCCCGAGCTCTCTCTCTCAAGAGCCAGCAACTCTGTCTCCATTGCCAGTAGCTCGGCTTGCTCGCAGAACATCCCCTCGGAATGCTCCAGAGCAGCCTTCAACTTTCGCGAGCTCGAGGTGAGGGCAGCTTTCTCCTGTTCCAACTCTTTGATACGGTCAGCATCCTCCCCCTCCTCGGCCAGTACAACGGCCATCTCGACCATCTTCACCAGCCCGGCCATATTGGCGGCCAGGTGTCTCCTCCGACTTTCCTTGTTCATCCGCCTGATGGTTTCAGCTTCGTCAGGATGCACGGACAAAGGAAATCCCTCGAAGAAACCCTCCTCTTTAAAGAAAGGGGGCAACCCGAAGGACCTCACAGTGCTGGAGTCCTCGCCGACCTCAGGCTGACTTTCCACCCGATTCCTTTTTCTCTGTATCAGGTCGGTGTGTGGCTCGACCTCCTGAACATCCAGAGTCCCTCCTGAAGCAGCTCCCGAGCTAGGTGGCGAGTCCACCCTCGTCGCCTGAGAAATGCCTGGGCTATGTGGCGGGCCTATCCTCGTCGCCTGAGGAGGTCTCACCACCCTCTTATTCACCTTCCTGTCACAGGACAACTTCAAGAGCCTCTCCCTTTGTCCGGCCATCGAACCTGCACGAAAGAACCCCAGGTTAGTGGCGAGCAAACAGGAGAACAATTAACAAATAAAGAAATTCAAACAAGACAAAACCAACGACCTAGCAAACGCGCAGCCTTCCCGAAGGACTGGCACTCCACGAGTGCCTTCGTGTCAATCGGTTGGGCCTCGAAGGTCGGATAACCTTCATCGTCCAGAATATCCTCCCCCTCCCTCGTGGCCCATCTGGTGGGGTGGAAGCTATCGACATACCGACAAAGAGTATCATAAGCCTTCTCGTCTTCGGAGCTCATATCGCCCGCGGACGTATAGTAATACCCGGTACCATGCTCGTAATGCCTCGAGATCCAATGCACAGGAAATTTGGTCGTGCGTCCTAACACCGGATGTCCGTCGCCGTCCAAAAGGGCCTCCCCGTCGTCGTCGGTTATGACCGCTTCCTCCTCATACACGGACTCTAAACCTGCTGTGGTAACCGGCCTCACAACATACCACTTGTCTTTAAAACCCCGCACGGAGTCCATGTACATCCTGAAAAGTCTCTTCGACTGTTTCAGGGAAACCCAGCTATGCTTTCCTCCCCGGGATTGACGCTGTAGATGGAAGACTCTGAAGAAGAGGGGTATGGTCGCCCCAATCCTCAGAAAATGACAAGTTAGCTCAAACTCCCGGATAAACGCGAGCGAATTTGGGTGAAGCTGCGACGGGGCAAGCCCCAGATGGCTGAAGACCCCGACCTGAAAATCGCTGAAGGGCAGTTGTAACTCAAGGTCTTTGAAAGCAATTTCATACATAGGGAAACTGTACTCGGGGAACACCGAGCAAATTCGAGCGGTGAAAGATGGCCTAGTGACGACGAAATTCTTCTGGAAACCGGGCTGGTCATGGCCCGCCTCGAGGATAGTGTATGCCCTTCGGCTACGTCGACTATAGACCGAAGCTATCCCTCTAGGTTCGGCACCCACCCATTCCAGCAGAGGGTCCTCTATGGTGTCAACAAAATTCACATTCTCATCAGCACTTTGTTCTTCCACCTCGGGCCGTCCTGAAGAGCACGGTTCGTCCGCCATGGTTACCTACAAAGCACGGGAAACCAATCAATTGGGGCGCGAAACCACACGCTCGCCATAACGGACGAGATGAAGGGCACGACAAACCACGTCGCTCCATGCGCGACTGCAAAGTTGGTGTTTTGGAACAAAAAACAGCAACCATCTCCCCGACTCCCAGATACCTCGACAGGTCCTCCTACAAGTCGCCTAAATGAACCGACAACTCGGTCACTCATGAATACGTCGACCCAGGGTATGAACATGGCGAGCAAAATGATAAATCCTAGAGCTAGAGCTATGAGTCTATCGGGAACGATCATGAATCAGGTGCCCTGGACCATGAAGACCCCGGGCGGCACTACAGATTAAAGCCTAAACTATGCATTTACCGGTCACGAACATGCGTTTGCTGGACATACGCGTGGATTTGTCGAGCTAAATATGAATCTACTGGGCTAATCCTAGGCGTACAGTCTCTAAACGTCTAAAAACGATGAAAAATCATGCATCACAACAGAAAAGCAAAGGAGACAAGTCACTTACTTGGAATCAAGAAGGAAATTTGACGACGGAGGAAAGGAATCAGCGACGGAGATCGCGGCGGTCCTATAAGAATCTGGGAAGAACAGCAATAGCAGAAACAAAGTGAAGAGGAGAAGCGCGAAGAGTGGAAACACGTTCTGGGGCCTAATGACCCTATTTATAGTGATGACGTGGAATACCAAACGTCACCTCGGGCAACCACGGGTTCCCCTCCTCGACGCACAGCTCCCCTAGGAAATGATAACCCTATCCTCCATAGGGTGGCGGCGCAGTTCCCAAAAGAGACCTCGCGTGCTCGACAGGTGCAGGCTGCCGAGAAATCCCTCGAGCATTTCTCGCAGGGAACCTGTCCACAAGCACGATACGGGGAAAACCTCGAGTACCCCACGAGGAGCTGCATCTCTTGTCCGGATACGGGGCCCTACAACGGGAGCGACCTGAGATCAAGTCATGGCTCCTAACTCAAGGAACCACGACTTGGGGGGCTCCTGTTCTGGACTGGGCCGGGCTGGTCCAAAAGCAACGATAAAGGCCCAATCCAAACGGACTTGCTAGGGATCACGCCGACCTAAGGACCACGGCTATGCCCGACATACTTCACTGGGGCGACATCCTCGACCTCGTGTTATCCAGCTCGACCTTAGCTCGAGCACTCCACCAACAGCAGACACAGTCCACTACACTCTCAACGGGACCCCGAAAATACCGTGTCCTTGTCCGCCCGCACTTCACGCAGGATATCCAGGAAGGGGACCATGTGCGGGTCCCCACTACGCACGTAGAACCTGGCAGTTCCTCCATTGGGCCAAACCTGCCCGACCCAGTGAAGGAACCTTGGCCCAGCGCTGGGGGCTATAAATACCCTCTGTTCCCAAAGGGCCAGGTATTCATTATATCACATATACTCACACTTTGCCTGCTCGTACTCTTACTTACTTCAGCATCGGAGTGCCTTGCAGGTACCCCCCCCCCCACCTCGTTCAAAACTTTAGCTCGGAGCCAGCCGTGACGGTCCAAGTCTGATCAGGTTAGATCAAAATGAATTTAACAAAAATAGAATAAAATAAATCATCAATCCAAATAATTAAAACCCAACAAGAAATCAAATTTTTGAATTTATAATTATTGTAACGAATTACATTGATTCTCTCCTAAAACAAATATTACTACCTAAAATACAAAAAATAACAAAATACTATTAAATCTTTTTGTATTTTAGATTTTTTTGGTTATTTTTAGAATAAAAAGTGAAAAAAAATAAAAAATAACTATTTTTTAAAAATTCATTAATTAAAAATACAAAATTTAATATTTAAAAAAATGATTTTTTATTGATTTTTATAAATGGAAATAAAATTAATAATAATAAACAAAGAAATATAAAAAATGTTAAAAAGTGCACCATGAGAGATTCGAACTCGCGACCTTATGCTTTAAAGCTATGTTTCCTTACCAATTGTGCTATGTTATTTATTTGAAATAAGAAGCCAATTGAAAGTATATGAAGACGAACAATTATTTGTAATTTTAAAAATACAAATAATTATTATATTTTTACACAGACTTGAAAGCAAATATTTATTAAAAACCCCAAAAAATTAATGCAATTAAACCAAAGGAATTTTACCCTGTAAAACCCAAGTTCGAAAGTAACTTTGACGGTAGCACTAAGGCGGGAAATTTTGGGGTATGACAATGTGTGACTTAAAATGATCATAACTTCGTCAATTTTTGTCACCTTGAGCCCACTCTTTTTCCATAATGATCTTGAGGATGTGAATTTTATTCCTTATTTTATGTGCAAAGTGAGAAAATGGAGGGATGATGACTTAAGGATACAAAAGATTATAGGTCATTTCATGATTTTTTGCCAACTTCAACTATTCATAACTCTCTCAATTTTCGGAGATTTTGAATGGTTCAAGTTTCAAAATGTCATTAAAGAGGTCTAATTCAAGCCATCTTTTTTGGTCAAGAGCAAATTCCAAGAGGAAGGACATGTTTGGATGAAAAGCACTATAGGTCACTTTTGAAGAAAAACTTGAAATATTTCTAAGTATGGAAAGTCAACCTCTTTTTCCCAACTTTGACTCATTGCAACTTTCAGCTCAAACATTCATTTGATTCCATTCTTTTCCCATTACAAAGCTTGTAATCTCATCTTTCTAAAGCATCAAGAACCATGCTTTAACTCACCTTGAGCTGAGAATGCCATTGTTTCAAAAGTGGTAACTTGGAATTGAAGTTTCATCGCAAGTCAGAATTTGAATTTCATGTTACAACTTCTAACCCTCAGATTAGTACGCTTTTTGGGTCTAAACATGATTAGCCAACTTTCCCAAGTGGATTAGTGCATTAAAACGCGCGTTTTAGATGAGTTTTAACAAAAGAGAAGTCACACTTTCTTCATGATGCAGACCCATACGAATTCCCTCCAAATTGCATCATTCATCCTTACTTTTGATCCCATTTGCTTCTCCTACAAATACATGAGCTATCCCATTCGTTTTCTCAATCTTGAACAACCAAAATCACCCTGCCAAACTCGCTCCATAACTCACTTTTCTACAACTTTGAAATCATTGTTCAATCCTTTTTAAATTCATTTTTTCTATCAATTCACCTTGATCTTCCCTGAAGTAACAAAAGAAGAATTGAGCCTTGAAACCTTCTGAATTGATCTGACCAAGTCCATTTATAGAGCTATACAACTGAACTTCAATAGGTAGATTTCTCTATCAATTCTTCCAAACTTTGATATCATTATGAAGCTCTCCTTCTCCTGATTCTTGTACTTCTTACAATTTTTAAATCCATTGAGAATTGAGAGAGAAATCTCAAATTAAAGGTGCTCGCTATTTTCTGGGTTTTTGATTCATATCTCTTTGCATACCTTATATAAATTTGGCGCGATGGTGATGTTAGGATCGTCTTGAAGAGACGAATCCAATGATACTAGTCTGGGATATTAATTTTTCCATTTGAATGATCTCACAAAATCTCAATTGCAGGACGTCTGGAGGTTGAAGACGATGACATGTCTCGTCTCAGCCAATGATAGCGTGCCAAACGTTTTAATTTCATTGGTTACCTTTTTTCTGATCCTATGTGTATCTCACTAAGGTCCATATCAAGCACAACGCGTCTGGTCCATTGCATCAGCTTACTAATGCGTTTTGACTATGATCTGATGGCCCACATCTTTTTGGTTTTATTTTATTTTCTGATTTTATATTTTAATTGATTTAATTTTCAAAAACTCATAACTCTTTTATTTTTTATCCAAAAATTCTGAAAAAATTCACAAAAATACTTTTAATTATTTCTGATCTCATGACTATTTTTCACATTTTTATTTTGAAATTTGATATTTTTTATACTTTTTTTGCATTATTTGATTTCTTTTAATTACTTTAAAAATACTTTCTGACATTTTTTAATTCTAAAAAAATTCATAAATATCATTTTACATATTTCTTACTTTTTGAAAATTTTATGGAGTTTTATATTGAAGTTTATTATTTTTGATCTATTTTCTATTTGTTTGAGCAATTTTAATTAGTTTAAAAATAGTTTTTGACTTTAAAAAATTACCAAAAATTTTATAAAAATATTTGAGTCTATTTCTGATTTTTGTATGACCTTATTTCTTTTTTATGAATCAATTTGAATATAGTTGATATTTTTTCCTTTATTTTCATTTTTATTCACTTTTAAACCCTTTTCAACACACACACACACACATATATATATATATATATATATATATATATATATATATATATATATATATATATATATATATATATATATATATATATATATATATATATATATATATATATATATATATATATATATATATATATATATATATATATATATATATATATATATATATATATATATATATATATATATATATATATATATATATATATATATATATATATATATATATATATATATATATATATAATATTATTTTGTGATTATTTTCTGGCTGATTTTGGGTTGAATTTTTTATCATGAACTTTGTTAACATCATTGGATCTATGGTGTTGAGTCCAACTCCATAAAAATGGATTAGTGTGTGATACGGTGGGAAGAACTGATTGTTTTTGGAATGCTGGTTCGCGTTTTGCGTTTGTGTTCGCAAAATGTCGCGATAAGCAAGAGTCGCCACCGACTTTTATTTTATCCAACAAGGAAAGGAAAAAAGCACAGAAAAATTCCTTTTTTGAGATATTTCTGAGTACGAGGTGTAGATTTATGGAAAGGGAAGGTATTAACATCCTCTCTATCCGTAGTTATCTATGGGCTCTTAGGTACTTGCTCATCATTTTCAAAATTGTTTTCTTTGTGTTTGTGGGTTTTGAAATGTTTTTGTTTTAGCTTCGATTTAACTCCTGCTTCTGTCTTCAAGAGTGTAATGAAGTGTTTTTGAAAACTTGTTTGTAAAAGAGTGTAAGTGTGAAAAAAGTTTTGTTTTGGATGAGCAAGTATCTAAGAACTAATCTACCTACTCGAAAAAGGAATCGTTCTATGTTTGTTTCCTTTAGACAATGCTATCCCACTATTAGTGAGTTGGTAGCACCGTCGTTGGAGTTTGAGGGTCAATTTAAAAGAGGGACATACGATCACTAAAGCAATGTTAGGACGTCTTAGTGGTAACCCTAATGTTTTAGATCATTTGTTCGAGGCAACAATATCTGAGGCAACTATTTCGAGGCAACTATGATCTTTTAGACAAGAGGGCGACCTCTAAAATAACCTATACTCGATGATCGTTTACGAAGGCAACCAAGTGGGATATACCCTAGGAGTGCGCATGTGCGATTGTGTTGATTTCAGTTATTTTTTATCTTTGCACGTGTTTAGGGCGATCTAACCGTTTTAAAATTAGACATTCATTCTTGTCATGCAAACCCTATTATCAAACATCTAGCAGTTGTATATTTGCAGAAATTAAAGGTGCGGAAGTTAAACTAAAATTATACAAGGCGTCGGGTATTTACATCGCCAAAATCAAACCCTTTAAAATTTAAAAGCGAAAAAATAAATAAATGTCCTAATTAATTATTACAAACCGGGAGCAGATACAATAATTGAATAAAGGAAAAATAAAGCGCGCGATGAAGAATTAAATCGGATGTGAAATTAGGGTTTTGACCCTTTTAATTAAAAGAAAATTCTTTTGTTGTTTTTTATTATTTTTTAAGAAAAGAAATTAACTCCTAAAGTTAAATGCTAAATTAATTAATTATTAAATTAATAAATGAAAAATAATTAAGTGACATATTTTTGGAGTTTTGTTAATTTAGGAAAGAAAATAAAATAATTAAATTAGGGTTAAAACCTATTAATTCTAATTAATTTTAAATATTTGCAAAAATCATTTAAAGTTATCTAACATTAATATCCTAATTAAATTAATTAATATTTATTAATGAAAAATAAATTTCTGAAATATAATTGGGTAAAATTATTTTTGTGATTTTTTTGCTAAAAGAAAAATTGATTATTGGTTAGTAATTAAATTAAAAAAATAAAATAATTAAATGAAACATAGAAAAGAAAATATAAAGAAAGAGATTGGGCCTGAGAAAGTGAGGTGTGCATAGCAATTTTCTGGCCCAATGGGAGAAGAGGTCCGTTTGACTTTTGCCATCCAGTGTAGCATGTTTAACTTGGCCTATGATCTTCAATGAAGGCCACCAGATCTGGCCATCTGGCCATCTGGCACGCTTGATGCTGAAGGCATATGGTGGACGCTTGGCTTGCATATGCATATGATTACCTGAAAATAAACAAGAAAATGGAAAATTGCTGGAGGCAGGGATCGAACCCCTGACCTCCAGCCTCTGAATCCTTATGCGCTGACGTGGTCACCACTAGGCTGCTTGTTTCTATTTGTTAACATATTACAAAACAATAATAATATAAAAAACAAACGCAATAATGGGGTTTTCAAAAAAACGCGCGCCAATGTTTGAACGGGCCTGTGGGGGAGTGACACGCCTTCATCCCCTTCCTCTCTCCATGGCTAAAACCAGCAACACTTATACCCACGGACAAATGTCCGTCACTATAAACCTGTCCACCCTCAAAATCTCGTACAAGCCATGTAAATGAATTCTAACACCATGGTTAGACTCGTCTCCTTCTTCTGATTACAACCATACCCATTACTAGGGCCAATTATTCCTGAAATTAAAAACCCTAAAAAACTCCAAGAAAACCTAACAATGGTTATTCACGGTATAGGTCACATAAATGAAATTGAATAATGCCAAAAGCTTGTAAACATCATGGTGATCAAGATTATGCCATTATTTTACGCTATAGATGCAAGAATAATGTTAATCAATTTCAAGAACATAGTGATATCGTGAGCAACTTACAGTGCATGAGAGGGCTCGAAAACGCCTGCTTTTGATTGCTTTAGGTTGTGGAGAATGCCAGGAAGCGATTGGTATCAATAACAAGCTTTGAGAATGCCTCTAATGGTGATTTCGAACTCACACTTTTCTTTGATTTTTTTAGATTTTGTTTGCTCTATAGCGCCTGTCTCCAACCCCTGTTTTTGATCTGCCTTGCCTCCTTATGTATTAGTGAAGGGATTAGGGTTGTTAAACTGATCAAAATCTTCTTCTTTCAATGCTTTGGATATTGATTTGATTCCACTTTAAAAAACTTCCAAATTTGGCTTCTTTTCAATCTTTATGTGCACTCTAAGGCTTGGCACGAATTGGAAGGACGATAGTTGTATAATAAAGCCTGAAACAACACAAAATCCTTGGTTATTAATGTTTTGGATTTTTATTTGATTTATTTTGATTTAAATCAAATTAATTCAAATAAAAATCAAAATAATTAATAAAAACATGATATGGACAAGTGGAAAAGGCTAGAGCACGTGGGATATGATGCCAACTCAAAACAAGTGAAAAAGAATGGGCCCATTTGGCAAAATTTGAAGTTTTGGGCATAGTTGACTTTTGGCAATTTTTCAAAAAAGTCCAACTTCAACAATGCATAACTTCCTCAATTTTGACTCTTTGGAGGTGTTCTTGGACTTTTTAGAAATCTTGAGATATCCTCTAAGCAACCCTTTTGGTCTAAAATCATTTTGATATTCCATGCTCATGTATGAAGCTTTGACAAAAAAAGTGTTTTTGTTGACTTTTCAAAATGACCTATAATGTCCAAATTCATAACTTCTTGTGAGTGCATATTTTGATCTTAGGAGATGAATATGGATTGTAGGGAATTGCATCCTCTTCAAAATGAGCTTTGGATGGGTCATTTATCATTAAGTATGAGAAAGTTATGCTTGGTGAAAGTTGGGTTGACTTTTCCTACAAAACCCTAATTTAGCAACTTTTGAATCTTGAGGAATTGTGAGCAATCCTTGATGAATCATGATCAACCCTTGATAAAATGATGAAATATACTTCAAAATGAGTATTTTGACCAAAAATACTAAAGTTTGACTGTATGTGGGTCACAGTTGACTTTTGCCCTAGCACAGTCGATTTTTGGACCTTTGAACAATTGACTGAGCAAATTTCCTCTGCAAGGCTTGAAACTTGACATGGATGATCTTGAGAACATATTAGGACAATGTTGAGAATTTGGGACCACTTGGACTCAAAGATATTGATGCAACATGAAACCCTAATTTGGGGTAGACTGCCTTAGGAGAGAGCTTGTCTGGCCAACCCTTGGACTACCTTGAGCAATTTTGGAGATCATTCTTGAAATGTTTTGAGAAATAAGAGAGGGAAAATTTTAGGGTACAACAGCTGCCCTTGTTCAATCTTCTTAAACCTGAGGATGTAGATTGGCTTTCGTGTCTTTCGTGATCTGAAGGTGGAAGATGATTGAACATTATAGTGCCTAGAAATTTGCACTCGCATTAAGTGGTAATTGTCTTGTGATGTCGGGAATGGGCTTATAGATGTCATTTGGAGGAGTTTCGATTGCATAAGAGATTCCTTAGCGAGAGTTTGTATACCTGTTGTTGAGGCAGATTCCGTTGGGGAAGTCTGATCTTTGTTGAGAGAAATAGAATTTTAGGAGCTTTGGTCGCCCGTCATTCTGCTGGTGAGTCGTCTTTGTTGATATTTAGGAATTTTGGTCGTCCGTACTCAACTGAAGAATCATATCTGTTGATATTTAGGAACTTCAATCGTCCTTACTCAACTGAGGGAACAACTTTTGCTGAGATTTAGGAGCTCATCCGTAATTCAACTATGGTAAACGTCTCTGCTGAGATTTAGGAACTTATCCGTAATTCAACTGAGGGAACATCTCTGTCGAGATTTAGGAACTCGTCCATGATTCAACTGAGGAAACATCTATCGAGATTTAGGAACTCGTCCGTAATTCGACTGAGGAAACATCTGTCGAGATTTAGGAGCTCGTCCGTAATTCGACTGAGGTAATATCTGCTGAGATTTAGGAGCTTGTCCATAATTCAACTAAGAAACCATCTCTGTTGAGATTTAGGAACTCGTCCATAATTCAACTGAGGAGATACTTTTGTCGAGATTTAGGAACTTGTCCATAATTCGACTGAAGAAACATCTTCGCTGAGATTTAGGAGCTCGTCCGTAATTCAACTAAGAGACCATCTCTGTTGAGATTTAGGAACTCGTCCGTAATTCAACTGAGGAAATATTTTTGCTGAGATTTAGGAGCTTGTCCGTAATTCAACTAGAGAAACATCTCTACTGAGATTTAGGAGCATCGTCCGTAATTCAACTGAGGTAATATCTTCGCTGAGATTTAGGAACATCGTTCGTAATTCAACTGGAGAAACATCTCTGCTGAGATTTAGGAACATCGTCCGTAGTTCAACTGAGGTAATATCTTCGCTGAGATTTAGGAACATCGTCTGTAATTCAACTGGAGAAACATCTCTGCTGAGATTTAGGAACATCGTCAGTAATTCAACCGAGGAAACATCTCTGTTGAGATTTAGGAGCTTGTCCGTAATTCAACTTGAGAAACAAATTTGTTGAGATTTAGGAGCCTGTCCGTAACTCAACTACTTTGCTGAGATTTAGGAACTTGTCTGTAATTCAACTTGAGAAACAGCTTTGTAGAGATTTAGGAGCTTGTCCGTAATTCAACTTGAGAAACAACTTTGTTGAGATTTTGGAGCTTGTCCATAATTCAACTGAGGTAAAAGCTTAGCAGCTTGAATTTTGTGAGAATCTTTCCTGAAAGGTAAAGGTTAGCTGTATGTAATGCATGATATGTATCAAGCGATGATGTTCTCAAAATAAATGAGATTGTGTTGTATGATGCGTATGCATCTCGTGATGTATGAAAATGTGATGTTTTTATTTGGGGAAAATAAATCCCGGATCACTGCTAGAGAAAAGAATTAGATTCTTTGTTTCCGCTGGAGATAATGAATGACGACGATCGTGAGAATAAACCTGCAGGAGAGGATAACTCCTCTGGGGAATAAACTGATGAGAGAATGACTCTGTGGGGAAGAGATGCTCTATTGAGGATTCCGTTGATAAATTCAGCTGGGAAGGAATTACCGCTGCTGGTGACAATGAACCTTGTTGGGGATTAAATTCCTGTTTTGTGAAAGGAAAGAACTCCACTGGGGATGACTTTCCAATAGCGACCTTACTGGGGATAGCCCTTTTAGACTTTACTGGGGATGATCTTCCAGAGGCTACTGGGGATGATTCTTCAAACTCCACTGGGGATATTTTTTATATTCCGCTGGGGATAATAAGACTCTTTAGTGCTAATGATAGATAAACTTTGCTTGGGGAGAATATTACCGATTTATTCACAGTTGCGAGTCTCAGCTGGGGACAGCTAGCACCACTGTCCTTTTCTTACTCTTCGGGGAATGAATGTACCTTCAATTGTTTCCTCCAGCTAGGTCTATCCCTATACCTGGTAGACATAGCAACTGTACGGTTTGGACATTTCTCGTTTTCCCCTGTTACAAGTAATTGTCTTTTGTTTCGCATGTAAGTTTTTATGAGCAGCAATCAGTGTCAAATGCATATATCAAAAATGAACATTGGACGTTCTTGCAAAACAAAACAGAAAAAGGAAAACAGTTTGAAATTTATTTGTGAAAATGACTTGTATTGATTTTGAAGTTAGCCTGTAAATAGGCGTTTTTGTACAAGAGGCTGACGTCCTAGTAAGAGAACGCCACTGAACAATAGAGTTTATACAATTTGTGAAAAAAAAGAAAAACAGCTATGTGAACAATCCCACTGGGTTCCAACTCTGCTATTGTCTTTATGTCATCGAGCACCTCATCACTTCGCTACTTGGTTGAAGGTGGATCAGACTGATTGGTGCCGTCTGAGCTTGATAGTCAATACGGAAGTCTGGTCGCAAGGTGATCCAATGAGACATAGTGTTACGCTTTAATCCCTAATTTTTTCCTGGATCGCCCTTTCGGGTTTTCAGTCCATCGGAATACCCTTTTTTGCCCAAGCCGCCTTTTCAGGTTTTCGACTTGCCGGGTGTACAGATTTTTTTCATTTTCATCCCTTATTTTTGCCCGAACCCTTTTGGTTCGCCGGGAAGCCCTTATTTTTGCCTAGGACAGTCAACCTAGCGGATCTTTGATTATGCGTAGTATCTTTTCACTATGCTTGCATTGACCGGGTGAGGAAGTTCGTCACCATCCATGGTGGTTAGAATCATAGCTCCTTCTGAGAAAATGTTCTTAACCACAAATGGCCCTTCATACGTAGGGGTCCATTTGCCCCTGGGATCACCTTGAGGTATAATGATGCGCTTGATAACCAGGTCCCCAACTTGATACTCTTGTCGTCTAACTTTCTTGTTAAATGCCTTGATCATCCATTTTTGATACGTTTGACCATGACAAATAGCAGTAAGTCTCTTTTCATCGATTAAGTTCAGCTGATCAAGCCGGGTCTGAATCCAGTCATCTTCGCTCAAACCTGCATCCTTCATAATTCGAAGAGAGGGTATCTGAACTTCGATGGGCAAGACGACCTCCATGCCATATACTAAGGAATAAGGTGTTGCCCCTGTTGACGTTAGCGCTGAGGTACGATACCCATGAAGAGAAAATGGTAACATCTCGTGCCAGTCTTTGTATGTCACCGTCATCTTCTGCACAATCTTCTTGATATTCTTATTAGCCGCTTCAACAACCCCATTCATCTTCGGCCGGTAAAGAGAAGAGTTGTGATGCTGTATCTTGAACTGCTTGCAGAGCTCGGTGATCATCTTATTATTGAGATTTGTACCATTGTCCGTAATGATCCTCTCTGGTACACCATATCGACAGATCAGATTGTGCCGAATAAACCATTCCATGATGTTCTTGGTTAGAGTAGCGAAGGAAGCAGCCTCAACCCACTTTGTAAAGTAATCAATAACTACCAGGATGAAATGATGCCCGTTGGACGCAATAGGTCTGATCTCGCCGATCATGTCAATGCCCCACATTGCAAAAGGCCAAGGAGCTGTCAAAACATTCAGATGTACTGGAGGTATGTGCACTTTATCAGCATAGACTTGGCACTTATGACAGGTCCGAGAATGCTGATAACAGTCGGCTTCCATTGTAGACCAATAATATCCTGCCCGTAGGATCTTCTTTGACATGGTGTGTCCACTAGAATGAGTTCCGAAAGTACCTTCATGTAACTCTACCATAATCCTTTCTGCTTCGTTCTTATCCACACAACGCAGTAAGGTTGAATCATGGTTACACTTGCAAAGAATGCCGTTACTGATGAAGAACTTCGTCGCGAATCTTCTCAGAAACTTTTTATCATTAACAGATGCACCCTCGGGGTACTCCTGAGCTTCAAGATACCTTTTTACCTCATGAAACCATGGTTTATCTGATACCTCTTCAGTCTCAATGTCACAACAATGTGCAGGTTCGTCCAACCTCTCAATGGTAACCCGGGGAGCCTCGTTGTCCCAACTGACTTTGAACATAGAAGACATCGTAGCTAGCGCGTCCGCCAACTGATTCTCCTCTCTAGGGAAGTGTTCAAAGGTTATCTCCTCGAAGTGTGGAAGCAAAGTCAACACATACTGCTTGTAAGGAATAAGATTTGGGTGTTTCGTATCCCACTCGCCTTTGATCTGACTGATCACGAGAGCGGAATCTCCGAATACACTCAAGAACTTAATCCTTAGGTCAATAGCTGCTCGAAGACCCATAATGCACGCTTCATACTCCGCCATATTGTTGGTGTAGTTAAAACATAATCGGGTGGTGAACGGAGTATGAGAGCCTTCAGGAGATATGATCACGGCGCCAATGCCATTACCCAAAGCATTTGAAGCTCCATCAAAGTACATAGACCATCGGGATCCCTCCTTAGGTCCTTCATCTGGTCCAGGTGTTTCACAGTTGGTTACCAACATAATGTTCTCATCCGGAAACTCGAAGTTCATAGATTGGTAATTGTCCACTGCTTGATGTGCCAAATGATCTTCCAACACACTTCCTTTGATTGCTTTTTGGGTCGTGTATTGAATGTCATACTCAGTCAAGATCATCTACCATCTTGCTATTCTTCCGGACAATGCAGGCTTCTCGAAGATATACTTGATTGGATCCATATTTGATATCAATAGAGTAGTGTGAGTCAACATATATTGTCTCAGCCGGCGAGCAGCCCATGCCAAAGTGCAACAAGTTTTCTCAAGCAACGAGTATCGGGTATCGCAGTCGGTAAAAGTTTTGCTAAGTTAGTAAATAGCATGCTCTTTTCGGCCAGACTCGTCATGCTGCCCCAGCACGCACCCCATTGAATTATCGAGTACTGTCAAGTATAAGATCAAAGGTCTCCCTTCAACTGGAGGCATCAGGATAGGTGGCTCTTGGAGATACTCTTTAATCCTTTCGAAAGCGGCCTGACATTCATCGTTCCATCTTACCACTCGATCTTTCTTCAGTAGCTTGAAGATTGGCTCACAAGTAACAGGCAGGTGTGAGATGAATCGGGCAATATAGTTCAAACGTCCCAGAAAGACTCTGACCTCTTTTTCTGTTCGGGGAGCTGGCATTTCCTGTATAGCCTTCACCTTTGAAGGATCCACTTGAATACCTTTATCACTTACGACGAAACCCAGTAGCTTACCATATCTCAATCGGAAGGTGCACTTGTTCGGGTTTAACCTTAGTCTGTACAACTTCAACCTGTCAAACAACTTCTGAAGATGGTCAGGGTGTTCTTCCTCAGTCTAGGATCTTGCAATCATATCATTAACGTATACCTCAATCTCATGATGAATCATATCGTGGAACAAAGCGACCATGGGGCGCTGATACGTTGCCCCAACATTCTTCAATCCAAAAGGCATGACCTTGTAGCAAAAGGTACCCCACTGAGTAACAAAGGTTGTCTTCTCCATATCTTCGGGAGCCATCTTAATCTGATTATAACCGGAGAAACCATCCATAAAGGAGAAGACCTTGTGTTGTGAGGTGTTGTCAACCAGAACGTCGATATGAGGCAGAGGGAAGTCATCCTTGGGGCTCGCCCTGTTCAGATCCCTATAGTCAACACACATCTGAACCTTACCATCCTTCTTCGGCATTGGAACCACGTTGGCCACCCACTGTGGGTAAGAAGCAACTGCTAGAAAACCGGCATCAAACTGTTTCATAACTCCAGCCTTGATTTTCTCAGACATCTCTGGGAGCATTCGGCGGACTTTCTGTTTCACTGGAGGACAGTCTTCCTTGGTAGGCAAGCAGTGAACCACGATATCGGTATCCAACCCAGGCATATCTTCATAAGACCAGGCAAAGATCTCCACATAGTAACGCAGCATCTGAATCAACCGTTGTTTAACACTAGACTCCAGATTTGCACCAATCTTGACCTCTTTCTTGTCCTCTTCTGTACCCAAGTTTACTGTTTCCACTGGCTCTTCATGCGGCTGTATGGCCCTCTCTTCCTGAAGTAACAATCTAGCAAGTTCACTAGACACTTCGCAATCGTCTTCACCTTCGTCCTCGGCTTGGTTGATCGGACTTTCGAAGTCATAACTGGCAGTAGCAGAGTCGTTGTCAGTGGGATCCAGAGTGGATGTAGACCTGTATATGTGAGTGTGTGTAAAATAGCTGTTTTGCAAGATAGAAAAGAAAAAACAAGGAGCGCAAAAATTTGTAATGCAAGAAAACGTCCAATGCTTTTATTAATGATATATGGAAATGACACATAAAAAACCCTCAAACAAAGCCATGGTGTCTCGGGTAAGGCACCGGGCCGTAAAGTTTAAAATTGTCTGTTACAAATCCAAAACAAAAGTCTATTACTGTGTGATAAAAGAAATGGGCATGGAATCCGCTGCCGTCCAATTACTCAAGCCACCATCAGTAGTCGGGTAAATCCAGCTATCGATATCAAACTCTTCATCATCATCCCCAATAACATTTACTCCAGCATCATGTTTCGGAATAGGAGCCGTTATGACATTAGGCTTTTCCGGCGCTTCAAATTCAATCTCCTTAGCTTCAATAAAATCCTGAACTTTATTCTTCAAAGCCCAGCAGTTATTGGTATCATGCCCCGGGCTATCAGAGTGATAAGCACAGCGGGCGTTGGGATTATACAGCGGTGATGTGGTGTTGGGATTCTTTGGAGCTTCCCTTGGAATCACTAAGTTAAACTTCAACAACTGTGGCAGAATTTGAGATAAAGCCATGCTGATTCGAGTAAACTGTCTTTGAGGCCTCTCTACCCTTGGCTGAGTGTTGCGTTGTGTGGCAACAATTGGTCTTGAAATAACTACCGCATTGACTGCTTAGTGGCGCTCAGGTCGATTCTGGCTCCTCGAGCTGTAAACTGCACTAGACTCCTTCTTGAAAGGCTTCTTCTCTGTGCTTGACGAAGCAACCTTCTGTATTTTTCCACTCTTGATACCGGCTTAAACCCTCTCCCCAATCATAATTAACTCAGAAAATCCCGATGATGAACTTCCAATCAAATGGTTGAAATACGGACCAGACAAGGTCCCCAGAAACACATCCACCAACTCCCTGTCAGCCAGAGGGGGTTGGACCCTACCAGCGAGATCTCTCCACTTCTGAGATTAATCTTTAAAACCTTCGCTCGCACCCATTGACATAGCCTGAAGTTGGGTACGCGTGGGAGCGAGGTCGGTATTATATTGGTATTGCTTGTAAAAAGAAGCAGCAAGGTCCTCCCAATTACGGACGTTAGCTCCTTCTAGCTGATAGAACCACTTAAGTTGAGTCCCTGAAAGACTATATTGAAAGAAATGGATCCAAAGGTTCTTGTCAAAAGTATACGGTTGAATCTTTCTAACATACGAACATAGGTGTAGCTTTGGGCAAGAGACCCCGTCGTACTTAGCAAAGACTGGTGCTTTGAACTTGTGAGGGATCACCACCCCAGATGCCAGACCCAACTCACCAAAATCCAACCCAGGTATCTTCTGGATTTCCATCGCACTTAAGCGGTCCTCCAGTTTTTTATACCTGTCCTCAGCCGGAGGATACTGGTCTTTGTCAAAGTCAGTCTCGTTGTCAGAAACCACGGGGCTAGGAGCCCTCCTTTCTTCTTGGTTCTCCCCCCTCCAGATGAGTGGGACAAATCAACTTCGTCTCGCAACCTGTTTCCAAACCTGTGACCCATGTTCAGGAGGACCGTCTTCTTCTTCTTCTTCTTCTTATCCTTCATGATAAGAGTCTTCAGATCTTTCTGCCCCTTGGCCCGGTTCATGAACATTTCCTAGAACTGAGTATTTTGAGCTTGAAGAGCCTTAATAGCTTGATCAGTGGATGTTTCAGCAAACATGATGCTGAAATAAATAGCGAAGAAGATAAGAGACCTGTAAGGGTACCTGTGATGAGGTGCATGGGAATGGAATGCATATGATATGATTTCATAGACTTTAGGAGATTCAAATTCGTAAACCAAAATGAAACACACTTTTATTAGATTAAAAACTTGAAACAATGTTTGACAAATACCTTTAAGGCGTTACAAAAAGAAAAACTGAAAAGTAAATCAAAATTAGAAATAACAAAAGGCATCAGCGCTCCCATGGTCGTTTTCCGTTGGTGCTGACATAATCGTTGAGGACCTTCTCGTTCTCCAGCTGCCTTGTAAGCTTTAGGATCTTCCGTTCCTGCTCATGATACTTTTCTCTGTAAGTATCCCGCTCTTCTCTCAACTGGATCCACGATCTCTTTAATGCCCCAATGTCAGTAGGCATGTACGGATGGAGGACAGTATGAGGAACCCCTTCTTCATCAGCACTCTCAACAATTACCGATAAGAGAGCTTCGTATGGCATCCCTAGCTTTTGGGCACGAGCCTGAACCCACCGGAGATACGGTTCCATCGGAAGAGAAGTCTTTGCTCCTAGCTCATGCGGATCAGACCTGTTAACCCTATTCCAAGCTCGTATGAACCTGCGGCGATGTCCCTCACTATCCCCCTGGAAGTCAAAGACAATTCTCGGAATCAGCAACTCATGAGGACCGTCCTTTCAAGCTCGCCCAAACTGTCGTAAGGCCAAACAAGGATTATAGGTGATCCCTACTCTAATTCCCAGCAAAGGAACATTGGGGTATTCTCCGCACCGGTCAATAACAGGTACTTCTTCCATGTCTTTAGTACTCCAAATGATGTCCATGTGAGAAAGGGACATAATTCTGTAGGCCCAACCCATACCTTCCTTTTTCTTCAAAACAGATTTGGGGAGGTGAGAAATAAACCACCTCGCTAGCAATGGTGCACAACACATAAGGGTTCCCCATTTCCGAGCAGTACGGGCATAAAGAGCATGCAGAATGTCACCTAAGAGAGTAGGCACTAGATTACGGGACATGAAGATCTTCACTGCGTTCACGTCGACAAAAGAATCTGAATTAGGGAACAGAACCAGGCTATATATGAGAAGTGCTAGGATATCTTCGAATGCTTGAAAGTCCAAACTGTCCCAAAACTGTTGAGCCTGATCAAACAAGAACTTAGCCAGGAAGCCTTTCACCCCACTCCGAGTCTCCCAGTTAGACATTACTTCAGCCTTTGTCAGATGTAGGGCTGCAGCAACATCCTCTGGCCTAAGATCTATCTCCCAACCTGTGAACGGCGTCTGCTCTAGAATAGAAATACCAAGTAAATCAGAGAACTCTTCCAAAGTAGGGACCAACTGATAGTCCACAAAGGTGAAGCAGTGATGAAACGGGTCAAAGAACTGGAACAAAACACTCATCATCTGCTCATCCATCTTAGAAGTGACCAAACCAAGGAGGTGACCATGTCTTCTAACAAAGGAAGAAGTATCTGGAACTTTATAAACCAACTCTCTAAGTTGAGCAGGGATTTGTATGAAGCTGATGCGAATAGTATTTCCACGCATAGATGCCATGATCTGCAAAACAGAACAAAGATGAATCCCCTCGGTCGTTGAAATGGGTTAGTCTGATAAAATATGCATGCAATGTCATAATGCATGATGTTATGATAGAAACACACCACAAGTATTCACAGATAGAAAACATGGTAAGGGAACACAAGTCACACAGTAGCCCTTAAATTTCAGGCTGGCATGGAGTTTAGGTATTACCCTCTTTCAGTTTAGTTGGTTCAACCTGTCCTAGTAATAGTAACCGGGTTCTAGAGGATCTCAATATCACTGACCACCCTCGATCGGTCATAATTCTAGTTTAGCAACCTTTTCTTGCGGCCGGAATCATCACGAGAGTTTGGTCTCAATGACTGTAGCATACAGCTAATTTTCTATGGCCAAGTTGGTCAATTATAGGTTCTAAGGTCAATTGGTGCTTAATGACCCCTTAGTTGCCCCATATTCTCCTTGTTCCACCACAAGGGATATCGGTACAAACTAAAGTGTCACACCAACGTAGCTACTGCTTCAACCGTATCGATCTACGTCATACAGTTCCCTCACAGTCTATTGCTACTTACCTAAAAGGTATCCCCAGATCCATGTTAGGATCTATAGTAACTCCGATACAAAGCCCATAAATATAAAGCAAACAAATCAAACAATTGAAAACAATATGATGAACTAATCCTAAGGTACACCCCACTTATATTATTCCCCAGCAGAGTCGCCAATTCTGTGATACGGTGGGAAGAACTGACGGTTTTTGGAATACTGGTTCGCGTTTTGCGTTTGTGTTCGCAAAATGTCGCGATAAGTAAGAGTCGCCACCGACTTTTATTTTATCCAACAAGGAAAGGAAAAAAGCACAGAAAAATTCCTTTTATGGAAAGGGAAGGCATTAGCACCCTTTCTATCCGTAGTTATCTATGGGCTCTTAGGTACTTGCTCATCATTTTCAAAATTGTTTTCTTTGTGTTTGTGGGTTTTGAAAAGTTTTTGTTTTAGCTTCGATTTAACTCTTGCTTCTGTCTTCAAGAGTGCAATGAAGTGTTTTTGAAAACTTGTTTGTAAAAGAGTGTAAGTGTGAAAAAAGTTTTGTTTTGGATGAGCAAGTATCTAAGAACTAATCTACCTACTCGAAAAAGGAATCGTTCTATGTTTGTTTCCTTTAGACAATACTATCCCACTATTAGTGAGTAGGTAGCACCGTCGTTGGAGTTTGAGGGTTAATTCGAAAGAGGGACATACGGTCACTAAAGCAATGTTAGGATGTCTTAGTGGTAACCCTAATGTCTTAGATCATTTGTTCGAGGCAAAAATATCCGAGGCAACCATTTCGAGGCAACTATGATCTTTTAGACAAGAGGGCGACCTCTAAAATAACCTATACTCGATGACCGTTTACAAAGGCAACCAAGTGGGATATATCCTAGGAGTGCGCATGTGCGATTGTGTTGATTTCAGTTATTTTTTTTATCTTTGCACATGTTTAGGGTGATCTAACCGTTATAAAATTAGACATTCATTCTTGTCATGCAAACCCTATTATCAAACATCTAGCAGTTGTATATTTGCAGAAATTAAAGGTGCGGAAGTTAAACTAAATTTATACAAGGCGTCGGGTATTTACATCGCCAAAAGAAAACCCTTTGAAATTTAAAAGCGAAAAAATAAATAAATGTCCTAATTAATTATTACAAACCGGGAGCAGATACAATAATTGAATAAAGGAAAAATAAAGCGCGCGATGCGGAATTAAATCAGATGTGAAATTAGGGTTTTGACTCTTTTAATTAAAAGAAAATGTTTTTGTTGTTTTTTATTATTTTTTAAGAAAATAAATTAACTCCTAAAGTTAAATGCTAAATTAATTAATTATTAAATTAATAAATGAAAAATAATTACGTGACATATTTTTGGAGTTTTGTTAATTTAGGAAAGAAAATAAAATAATTAAATTAGGGTTAAAACCTATTAATTCTAATTAATTTTAAATATTTGCAAAAATCATTTAAAGTTATCTAACATTAATATCCTAATTAAATTAATTAATATTTATTAATGAAAAATAAATTTATGAAATTTAATTGGGTAAAATATTTTTGTGATTTTTTTTCTAAAGGAAAAATTGATTATTGGTTAGTAATTAAATTAAAAAAATAAAATAATTAAATGAAATATAGAAAAGAAAATATAAAGAAAGAGATTGGGCATGAGAAAGTGAGGTGTGCATAGCAATTTTCTGGCCCAATTGGAGAAGAGGTCCGTTTGACTTTTTCCATCTAGTGTAGCATGTTTGACTTGGCCTATGGTGTACCTTCAATGATGGCCACCAGATCTGGCCATCTGGCCATCTAGCACGCTTGATGCTGAAGGCATATGGTGGACGCTTGGCTTGCATATGCATATGATTACCTGGAAATAAACAAGAAAATGGAAAATTGCTGGAGGCAGGGATCGAACCCCTGACCTTCAGCCTCTGAATCCTTATGCGCTGACGTGGTCACCACTAGGCTGCTTGTTTCTATTTGTTAACATATTACAAAACAATAATAATATAAAAAACAAACGCAATAATGGGGTTTTCAGAAAAACGTGCGCCAATGTTTGAACGGGCCTATGGGGGAGTGACACGCCTTCATCCCCTTCCTCTCTCCATGGCTAAAACCAGCAACACTTATACCCACGGACAAATGTCCGTCACTATAAACCTGTCCACCCTCAAAATCTCGTACAAGCCATGTAAATGAATTCTAACACCATGGTTAGACTCGTCTCCTTCTTCTGATTACAACCATACCCATTACTAGGGCCAATTATTCCTGAAATCAAAAATCCTAAAAAACTCAAAGAAAACCTAACAATGGTGATTCACGGTATAGGTCACATAAATGAAATTGAATAATGCCAAAAGCTTGTAAACATCATGGTGATCAAGATTATGCCATTATTTTACGCTATGGATACAAGAATAGTGTTAATCGATTTCAAGAACATAGTGATACCGTGAGCAACTTACAATGCGCGAGAGGGCTCGAAAACACCTGCTTTTTATTGCTTTAGGTTGTGGAGAATGCCAGGAAGCGATTGGTATCAATAGCAAGCTTTGAGAATGCCTCTAATGGTGATTTTGAACTCACACTTTTCTTTGATTTTATTAGATTTTGTTTGCTCTATAGCGCCTGTCTCCAACCCTTGTTTTTGATCTGCCTTGCCTCCTTATGTATTAGTGAAGGGATTAGGGTTGTTAAACTGATCAAAATCTTCTTCTTTCAATGCTTTGGATATTGATTTGATTCCTCTTTAACAAACTTCCAAATTTGGATTCTTTTCAATCTTTTTGTGCACTCTAAGGCCTGGCACGAATTGGAAGGATGATAGCTGTATAATGAAGCTTGAAACAACACAAAATCCTTGGTTATTAATGTTTTGGATTTTTATTTGATTTATTTTGATTTAAATCAAATTAATTCAAATAAAAATCAAAATAATTAATAAAAATATGATATGGACAAGTGGAAAAGGCTAGAGCACGTGGGCTATGATGCCAACTGAAAACAAGTAAAAAAGAATGGGCCCGTTTGGCAAAATTTGAAGTTTTGGGCATAGTTGACTTTTGGCAATTTTGTAAAAAAGTCCAACTTCAACAATGCACAACTTCCTCAATTTTGACTCTTTGGAGGTGTTCTTGGACTTTTTAGAAATCTTGATATTTCCTCCCAACAACCCTTTTGGTCTAATCTCATTTTGATATTCCATGATCATGTATGAAGCTTTGACAAAAAAGGTGTTTTTGTTGACTTTTCAAAATGACCTATAATGTCCAAATTCATAACTTCTTGTGAGTGCATATTTTGATCTTGGGATCTGAATATGGATTGTAGGGAATTGAATCCTATTCAAAATGAGCTTTGGATGGGTCATTTCTCATAAAGTATGAGAAAGTTATGCTTGGTCAAAGTTGGGTTGACTTTTCCTACAAAACCCTAATTTAGCAACTTTTGAATCTTGATGAATTGTGAGCAATCCTTTATGAATCATGATCAACCCTTGATAAAATGATGAAATATACTTCAAAATGAGGATGTTGACCAAAAATCTTGAAGTTTGACTGTATGTGGGTCACAGTTGGCTTTTGCCCTAGCATAGTCGATTTTTGGACCTTTGAACAATTGACTGAGCAAATTTCCTCTGCAAGGCTTGAAACTTGACATGGATGATCTTGAGAACATATTAGGACAATGTTGAGCATTTGGGAGCACTTGGACTCAAGGATATTGATGCAACATGAAACCCTAATTTGGGGTAGACTGCCTTAGGAGAGAGCTTGTCTAGCCAACCCTTGGACTACCTTGAGCAATTTTGGAGATCATTCTTGAAATGTTTTGAGAAATATGGGAGGACAAATTTTGGGGTACAACAGAGTGATTTTAATAATAGTTTGATTAAATCTTAATTCAAATGTGGTTTATATATTCTTTCCCACCCTTCTTCATCTCATCCCTTTCTTATTACACTAAGTGTTATTGGAGCATGATCTCTATATCATGTCTCAAAACAAATGGTGCATAGATTTCTATTGACCGGCCTCAAAATAGGCGCGACTTCTATATAAGTCCACTTAAGATTGCTTAACATAGCGCTAAATTTTGTCCTGATTCGAATAAATGATCATTCGTGGCCCAAACCTATATTTGCAAGCCCAAGTATGTTAATTTGATATCTTTGATACAATAACCTTGAGATTCATTGTATAGAGGATTTGGTTCTACCAATCCTCTAATGGATCTACATCACTTTTGGTCAACGCGGATCACTTAAACATCGTTGATCATTAAAGTTTACTTTTGAGAATTCCAAAATGGATGACATACTTGACATAAAGCAAATGCAATTCATTGTGTAGAGGCTTTGGTTCTACCAATCCCCTAATGAGTTCCAAATGCAAGTTTCAAGATGGTCATCCAACTAACCACTAATTACTAATAATTGACTTTATTTTGTGTTTTTATTTTATGCTCTTTAATTTATGCACCATTTACTTTAGCATTTACATTTCATGTTATTTTTCATCTTTGCTCACTTGAGCATTTACTATTCTTGTCATTTTTATTTTGCTCACTTGAGCTTTTCTTTTCTTTTTTAAGACACTTAATAATCCACATGAACCCTAAATTTTTTTAATGATACTTGGACTATTTGGTTACTATCCTTGGCATTATGGAGTATTGGACTTCTTGGACTTAGGATTATAAACCTTGCCCTATGTTGGAGACCTTGTGACCTTAATTGATATTTTGTCTGGAGTTCTTGAGGTTTACCTCGAGACACTGGGTTGTTTGTTTGTTTTATGTGCAGGTTATTATGATTACATACTTTGTTTATAACTTGGAATTCACCCATATACATCCGTTACTCTGCCCAATTTTTGTGAAGACTTAATTCACTTGAAGTTTGGTTCTCTCAAGAGGTCTAGTATCTTTGCTTGCTTGGTTTCAATCCAAATAATGGGAATTCTATCTTGACTCATAATGTCAAGTATTGGCTTCTTGTTGGTTAGATGGTTCTTATCCCTATCTTTTACATTATGCTTTAGGATAGTCTCTTCTTCTCCTTCCATCTTCTTTAATTTCAAAAATCTTCTCTCTCCTTTTAAAAACTCTTCTTGTTTTTAAACTTGAACCACTTTCATAATAAACTTGGACCTAGGTCCATGCATTTTCAAAACCTTTTCATAAATAAGTTTCAATCAACTTAATAATACCTTGATATTTTTTGTGAGAAGACTAAAAGTCAATCAATCTCATTTCAAACCATTTTTCCACTTTGGCTTTTACTTTAAAAACTTTTCTCAAAATATTGGACTCTTGTCAATCCTTGTAGTGATGCAAACAATTATACTTCTACAATATGTAGCGAAGTGAGATATTTTACACTTGGGTGTTGATTGAGGCATTGTTGATTTTAAAATCCAAGCCATATCCTCCAATTTTAGATGATGCAAATTGTCCTTCCTCATGATTTTGTGGGTCGTAAGTATGTTTTCCACACGGACAATGACGATGATGTCTTATCTCATAAAATCAACCAACACACTTTTTTTAAAATTTTAAAAGGTGAACTACGTGTACCCTGATCCCCTATTGCATGAAAGGTGGTACGTAGGCACTAAAGGTTCACAACCGCGATGGGTGCAAAAATCATAAAAAATATATTTCTTTTCTCACCTCCACCATCTATTTTTATACAACATTTTATAGCCAAAATATACATATTTTACAAAGAGGTTCTTGCATGGTACTATAGATGTTTAAGGTGTTAATACCTTCCCTTTGCATAACCAACCCCCTTACCTAGAATCATTCCCCCTCTTTTTGGGTTACTCTCTCTTTTCCCATTCCTTTGGAAACAATAAAGCGTGGTGGCGATTTTCATTTTTGATATGTATAAGTCTAGTCAATCCAATAACTTAGTCTTAAACATTTCTACCGCTACAGAAAAAAAATATTGACTTTACTGGGGAAAGATTGACCTCTTGCTGGTCCATCCATAAGTGGGTTAAACCTATCTTTGTTTATATCTGTATATGTGCTATTGTTTGTTATATTTTATATGTTGTATATCTGTTTGTCTTGATTTTCCTGGTTTTCAGGGTGCTTGGTGATTACTTATATGTCCTATACCCGGACTTGGGCAAACTTTAAGATAGGAAAAGCAGTATAGTCATGCTAACTTTGAGGGATTAATCCCAAAAAAGGAGGCATGAGATCCCCCACTCAGTGGAGGCCCCTTTGATTGTAATGTCATTTACCGAGTAATCGGGAAGATGTACTCCTTTCGACCTGGGAGCCTACTGAAGCTGAGGACCTTATAATACCTAACCTATCTTGGCCTTTTAGGTGTAGTGCGGAAACTATGACAGAGTAATCTGGAAATAGTTGTCACACGATACTATGCTCAGACGAGTTTTTCTTGAGAATATTACTAATTACTGAGTTAATCAGGAAGTTGGTAATATCCGAAGGAAGGATGTAGACTCTGGGAACCTCTAGAACCTTGTTCGACAGGTGATAACTTTTAGACCATACCTTATGGGTAGTACCTTCGACCTCATGCTCGTGACATTGAACCTATGAACCCTATGTTTATGATCTTGTGTGTGATTGTTGCATCATGCATCCATGCACTCATAAGCATATTTTGAAGAAGTTTTATTTCAAGGGACTTGAAAGTTTACCATTTGTGAATATCTCGGGTACCTTTTGACCATGGATTCTGGAAAAAGAAAGACCAACAATTTCAAAGATCCCAAGATAGATTAGTTGATCAGTCTAATTCCCGAGATTGAGTGTTCTGCAGATTTTCGGAAGAAGTATGAATCCATAATTCCTCTCATGAAGCTTAGGATAAAAGAGGGTATTCTTTCGACTTTGGTCCAGTTCTATGATCCGATGTATCATTGCTTTAGTTTCCCCGACTATCAGTTGATGCCCATACTAGAGGAGTATTCTTATCTATTGGATTTACCTATTATCGATCGTGTTCCTTTTATTGGTTTGTAGGGTGAGCCAAAACCACACGAGATTACTGCTTTGATCCATATGGGGAAGTCTGAGGTTGAAGCCCATATGACTATTAAAGGAGGCATTAGAGGATTATCAGCTCAGTTCTTATTGGAGAAAGCTCGTTACTTTTCTAGGATGAAGAGTACAATCGCTTTTGAGGCCATCTTTGCTCTACTTTCTTACGGGTTGTTTTTATTTCCTAATGTGGACAAGTTTGTTGACATTAATGCTATTAGAATCTTCATGATTGGAAACCCAGTTCCTACATTGTTGAGTGATGCTTATTACTCTATTCATCTTCAGAATTCTTATCATGGGGGGATGATTATCTGTTGCACGCATCTGTTGTATCAGTGGTTTATTTCTCATATGCCTCAATCTGGTGCTTTTTGGGATGTCAAGAAGGAACCCTGTTGGGCTCCTACGATCATGGAACTCACTCACTCAGATATTAATTGTTATCATCGGGCTTACCATCATGCAGAGATTGTCGACAGTTGTGGTAGTTTTCCCAATGTACCTTTTCTTGGTACAAAGGGAGGAATTAACTACAACCCTGTTCTTGCACGATGACAACTTGGTTATCCGATGAGGGTTAAACCAAATAGTATTCATTTGAGTAGTTTCTTCCTGAAGGAGGTAGAATACCATAAGGAAGCTAGGGAGAAGATTGCGAAGGCCTAGCGTCACATTCATATGAAGAGTAGGAAAGACTTGGGACCTAGGGGGGCTGTTTCTTTGGAGCCTTATCTTCAGTGCGTCCAAACGAGAGCTATTCAGTTGAAGATGCCTTATTCCCGGGAAGCACCTATGGCTGACTTGTTTGTGAAGACCACTCCTCCCTTATTAGATGATTTGGAATAACTACAACTTGTTTGGTCAGGATGCAACAGGAAAAGGATGCTTGGAAGAATAAGTGCCAAACTTTATAGATTTCCTATAGAGCAGACTTGAAGGAGAAAGACGACTTGATTGAGATTCTTGAGAGTCGGGCTGTAGAGATGATGGAGAGGCAAGGGGATTTATTTTGTCCTAAGCCTCAGTCAGATGCTAGTTGCTCACTTCATGATTCAGGTGATTGGAATGAGGTTGCCACAAGATATGCAGAAGAAAACCGGAGGTTGAAGGCTCAGATTTCCAAGCTTACAGGGAAGCGCCAGCGTATAGAGTGATCTCCATCAGCTTTACTTCTTAGGGTTTTAGACTTTATTTTTATCTTGTACTTGGGATTATTGAAACTTGTAATCCATTTTGAAGTTATCATAATAAATTTTTTCAATATTTCAAATGTGTTATTACTTTGATATTTGCAATGTGTCTATAAATCTTTAAGTCCCTTGAAATATTAATAAAATAAATCATGTGCATATCATGCATCATATTGCACATATTTATTGCATTTGTTATGCATGTCCAAGTATCTTACCAAGCTTATTTACTTTGTTCAGCAAGCTATCTCACCACTACAATACGTGAGCTAATTTCAGAAGGAAGATGGACAACTTAGAACAAGAGAATCGTGAGCTGCACGAGGAAGTTTCTGCTCTGAAGGCCGGCATGGCCAATCTCACTTCACTGATGGAATCTCTGGTGGCTTTTTAGAATCAGCCACCGAGTGTTCAACCTCAACAAACAAATGTTACTAATGAAGCTCTGATTATTCATGTGTCTACCATTCCAGATGTTGTTTAGAATCGCATGCCTCAAGGTTGTCCATGGGTGTTGCACCCAAAAATTTTCCCTCTCATTTCACAAGGGATCACCATGGATCCCAGGTTTTCTTCTATCAAGTTTCGAAGCCTTGAACTACAAAGTTTCCAAGAAAATCACTCACAAGGGCAAAATGGTCATTTGCATAATGAGAAGTCTAACCTTGACTTTTAGATCAAAATCAAATCTCAAAAATCATATTTCATCAAGACATATTGGAATATGAAGACTGTTTCATCATGAAATTTAAAAGTCAAATTTTGCTTTGGAGAGGTCAAATTCTAAGTACTTAGATATTTTTCTAAGTGTTTAAGAATTATGGAAATTTCAGAAACTTATGACCAGATTATCACTAAAGCACTCAACAAATTCTAGACATTCTCAAGGCAGAGTTTAGGTCAGAACTTCTGGGCAAGCCATTCACAAAAGCTTCACTCAGAGTTTGCCAGGGTAAATCAAAGAAGGTTAAGAAGCGTGTTGCAAGTTTCCAGAAAGTCCGAGGGATCTTTCAGAACATGCTGAAGTCAGAAGATAAGAGGATTAAAAGGTTAGATGCTACGCTGAAGCAGAACTTCTAATCCAGAGTCAAGCAAGGATGCAGAGTTTCACATGGTAGGATTTATGATCGTCATTTAATGCTCACAACCACTTGTGATTTGTTATCCAAAGGATTTCCCCCACGTGTACCTCTACTGTCTTGGGAAGAAAAACTTTTGTGAAAAAGTATGCTAGACCCATGCGCTGCTTCTACTTTTCCTTAATTCACGCTGCCAGATCCATCTTAGGCGCTGTTAACCATCCAACTTGATGCATTGAACCACACTTGTTTAAGCTTACTTCAAGAGTAAGTCAACATCTGGCATATGATGCTGGTGCCACTTGACCGCCCGAAACTGCAAAACCTTTGCCTATAAATAGAACAACTTTGGCCATTGAAAAGAGGTCGAAAAATTTAAGAGAAAGGTGTGGAATTTGAGAAAGAAAAACCTTAAACCCCTGCCAAAATTCCAAGAATCCAAAAATATTGCAAACACAAAAATACAAAACCTTAGCATTTTATTCTTGCATTAAAGCTCCATTTTTTTCTCAAAGTCGTTTCCTGAACAAAACCACCCATACAGTTCCTAATACATATTCAAAGCAATCCAAAATTCTGTAATCAAACAGTAACACATTCTCCACCAATATCCATTTAAAAGGATCAAAAGTTTATCCCTTGGTTGTTCCAGAATCTTCTAATCATTTACAATCCAAGATGAAAGTTTCCAACCTGCTGAAAACGCGAGGAGGCTGTTCAGAACACCAAAAGTGGTTAGAGTCAGGTTCCAGCTCCCAAAAAATTTCCCAGCTGCAAGGTAAGTTCATGCTGACTCTAATCATATTATTTAAGCATTGTCAGATTTTTGCATATTTTAACACAATGTAGATATTCTGATTCTGATGGTGTACATATTATGAGATTTCATGCATCTGTCTGCCTAGATAGAGGGAATTCCAGTTCAGAGTTTCATAAAGAAATTAGGACTCAAAATTAGGATTAGCAAATTAATGTTGCTTCTAATTTGTGTTTCTGATATTTCTTGAAACTTGTCATAATTGTCATGTATGCAACTTCTTTCTGTTAAGAAATAGCTAAGCTGCAGATTTCCCGACTAGCATGGAGAGAGGCAAAGTTCTAACAGTTGCATCAAAACTTCTGAAAACTTCTGAATTCTCAGAAGATCCAGAACTTTTGAACTTCCATATTTTCACTAACGTTGTTTCTGTTTGTGCAGCACGTCAGAGTCAGAATTTCTGACCTCTTCTGTTTCAGCATTTACGCTGATTTTGTCTTGTTTCCTTTATTATTTCTTTTCATCACTTTTATCTTTCATTAATAAAAAAAAACACCAAAAATATTTCATATTCATATATCATATTTTATTTCTTTTAACTTAAAAAGACAAAAAATATTTTCTTAAACAAAACTTATTTCTTTTCTTAAATAAATAAGCATTTTATATTTCCTGTACATTCTTATCTATTTCAATATTATTGTAATAGTAACTCAGAATTTCAATTTGAAACCCCCATCCCCTAAAATATGGTAATAGCGTAGGACTTTACATTTTTGCACTGTTATTGCTTTTGACATATGCTAGTAATTAGGGTGTGTATGACAAGATATGAAAATTTACAAATAGATCACCCTAATCAAGACAAAATTATGCATGCAATCAAATACACTTGCACACGAGCACCCCTAGGGTGATTCCACTAGTTGCCTTACGAAAAAGGCCATGTTATGCATGTGGGATGTCTTAGCACAAACGATCGAAATACAATATCATAGTCCCTCGATGACGCTATGAATGTTGCCTTTCAAAATAATCTTAGTCCCTAAAAGAAAAGTGCTAAGTCATCTCACAACATTGCTATCATGGTCATACGATAACCCAATGCCCGTCCCTTCACATCCAATGATGGGGCTTCTTACTAAAACAATGGTAAGATAGCAACGTCTAAAGGAGGAGGAAAAGAAGATCTAAGACCTTTTGAGTAGGTAGATCACTTTTAGTTGCTTGTTCAATTTCAAAACAAACATCCTTTCTATTTTCAAAAACAATTACACACACTTTCAAAACACTTTCCAAACGGGAAATATTTTCAAAATCTCAACACTTTGTATACGTTCTTACGAACGAGAACTATTACAAAGTTTTCCTAAACGATGGCACCTTTTCAAAATACTTTCAAAAACCATACGAAGCACATTTTTTAAACAAAAGCAAGTGATCTAGCAAGAAACTAAGAGCCCATGGAAAACCATGGATGAAAATGGTGCTAATACCTTCCCTTTTCATAATCTACCCCCCGAACTCAAGAAAACATCTCAAAAGGTCTTTCCTGTGCTTTTTCACCTTTCCTTATTGGATAAAAGAAATGTCGGTGGCGACTCTTGCTAAACCGCAACATTTGCAAACACAAACGCAAAACTTCAAGTAAGTTATCCCACCGTATCACAGAACTGGCGACTCTGCTGGGGACAATATTCTTAAAAGTGGGGTTACCTTAGGGTTAGATCATATTTACTTGCTTACACTTGTTTGATTTGTTTGCTTTACATTTTGGTTCCTTGTTTGGGTATGTTTTAAATCCTACACCCGGATTTGGGGACACCCTTTTAGGTAATAGCAATAAACTGTGAGGGAACTGTTTGGGGTATACCGACACGGTTGAAGTAGTAGCTACGTTGATGTGGCACTTTGGTTGGTACTGGTAACCCTTGAGTAGTCAAGGAGAGTACGGGGCCTTCGCGTGGTTTCGTGAAGCATCAACTAACCTTAGAACCTTACTTGACCAACTTGGCCATTAGGACGTAGTGAGATGACCGACTTTGGTGCAATCTGAAGTTGGTCGATACTCGATACTACACTCATTGAGCTTTGGCTCCCGAGCTTTGTTTGGTGGCAAGTCAGTTGTCAATTGAAATGAAGTTTGTGGGAAAGATCAGTGATATTAAGATCCCTTAGAACCCGGTTAATATTAACTAGGACAGGTTGAGCCAACTAAACTTCAAGAGGGTACTTACCTATGAAACTCCATACAAGCCTAAACCTAAGGACTTGTTTGCCTTGTATATATAGTTGTACATAACATCATAAGCATCATAAACATCATACTCATACTCACTAACCATTTCAAGGATTTTTGGATTTATCTTTGTTCTGTTTTGTAGGACATGACTTCCACTTGTAGGAACACTATCCAAGTCAGTCTCGTGAGGATACCTCCACAACTCAAAGATTTAGTATCAAGGGTCCCTGAAGATTCTCCATTCACAAAAAGAAATGGTCGACTCCTTAGTTTGGTTACCTCAAGTATTGAAGAAGATATGGTAAAGGTACTTGTCCAATTCTTCGACCCTTTGCATCATTGCTTCACTTTTCCGGATTACCAACTTGTGCCCACTTTGGAAGAATTTTCTCAACTCATGGGGATCCCTATTCTTGATCAGTTACCTTTCAACCGTATTGAAAGAGACCCTAAATCTGAGGAAATTTCTCGAGCCCTACATTTGCAACCATCTGACATAGTAGCAAATTGGGTAACAAGGAGTGGTATCAAAGGGTTCCTAGCAAAGTTTTTGTTGGAAAAGCCTCAAGAGTGTTGGAATACTTTGGATCTACAAGCCTTTGAGGAAATTTTGGCTCTTCTAGTCTATGGGTTGGTACTATTTCCCAATCCTGACCAACTTATAGACATAAATGCGATCAAAGTTTTCATCTCTCGTAATCCGGTGCCTACATTGCTTGGAGACATCTTGCATTCTCTTCACTCTCGCACTTTGAAGAAAAGAGGGACTTTGGTGTGTTGCACTCCCCTTCTGGCTAGGTGGTTTATTTCGCACCTACCTCGACCCGTGGTGAAGAATTAACAAGGTATGAGGTGGTCTAAAAGATTGATGTCACTTTCACATGCTGATATCCGTTGGTATTATCGCTCTTTGGAAGACATTACCATCATTGATCGCTGTGGGGAATTCCCTAATGTCCCTCTACTTGGCATTAGGGGAGGAATTACTTACAACCCTTATTTAGATTTGCGACAATTTGGATATGCTAGGAGAGATGGTCCTCATGAGGTACTCATCCAAGGAATTGTGTTTGACTACGAAAGTGATACCCAAGGTTACCGTTAAAGATTTATACGAGCTTGGGGTGTGGTTAACAAAATTGATAGCAAGACGTTGGGACGTAAGAATTCCATTCCTTTGTAACCTTATCTTAAATGGGTGCAGGCTCGTGCTCAAAGTCTTAAGATGCCTTATGAAGTTGTCTTACCTGTTATCATGGAGCCAGTAGTTGAGGGAGACATTCCACATACTATCCTCTATCCTGATATGCCTAATTCTCTTGAAGATTTGCAAAATGCCTGGATTAAGTTAAGAGGGGAGCGAGACACCTTTGAAGCTAAGTTCTATGAGGGCGAGAAGAAGATATTAGAGCTTACAAGGGAGCTTCATGAAGAAAGGAGTTTAAACACCTACATTGCGCCAAAGAGGATGCGCACAACTTTTCTGTCTTAGGAGTTTACTTTATATTGTTGTAAGCCCAAAAAGTGTGTTTGTATTCAAATCAGAACTCTTTATTGCAAGTTAACGTTTGTTCACTCTTTGTCTATACAAATTTAAATCCATTAAATCCTTGAAATCATTTGCATATACATATTCATGCATCATATCCTAAGTAAGCATTTCATAAACAGGTTTCCTCATCCTTCTACTGTTTATTTCAGTAAGAATGGATCTCGAACAGTCTGTGAAGGACTTGCAAGCTCAGAACATTCAGTTTCAAGCCACCTTGATGACCCTGGCCAAAGGACAGCAAGAGCTAATGACAGCATTGACAACTAAAAAGAAGAAAAAGAAGGCCCTCATCAACATGGGGAAGAGATTCAAAGAACCGATTCGCCAAGTGAAGGTAGTCGAAGACTCATCTGAGGAGGATGAGAACCAAGCAGAAGAGGCAAGAAGCACCCGTGCTGAGGGTGTGATTGATCAAGCTTCTGAAGATGAGGATCACTTTGATGAACAATACCCGCTTGCTGGTGAGGAAAAGTATAAAGAATTGGAGGATAGGCTAAAGGCAGTTGAAATTCAAGTTGTGCCTGGCTTGGATTTTAGTGATTTGGGCCTAGTTCTCGGGGTCGTCATTCCTTATAAGTTCAAGGCACCAGTCTTCGCCAAGTATGATGGGGTATCCTGCCCCAAACTACATCTAAGAGTTTATGTGCGCAAAATACAACTACACACTGCTGACAGAAAATTGTGGATTCACTTTTTCCAAGAGAGTCTAGTTAGAACTCAGCTAGAGTGGTTTTATCAATTAGAAAGTTCCCGCATCCATACGTGGGAGGATTTGGCCACTGCCTTCTATCACCAGTATCAATACAACACCGACTTGGCACCAACGAGAGTTTAGCTTCAGAATATGACCATGGGAAGTAACGAAGGATTTAAAGTATATGCCCAAAAGTGGAGGGACCTGGCCAGTAGGGTCCAGCCACCTTTGACCGAAAGAGAGCTAGTTGATATGTTTATGGGTACGTTAACTGGCCATTCTTCAACCTGTTAATTGGAAGTTCTTCGTCTGAATTCACCAAGTTGATTTTAACTGGTGAAAGGATTTAAAGCGATATTAGAAGCGGCAAAATTCTTATGGCATATGGTTCCACATCCAACTCCGTCAGAAGGCCCGTCACTGGGAAAAAGGAAATAAATGATGTGTATGGGGCAAGAGCCCGTACCAAGAAGGACCATCACTCATCTGTAAACGTTGTGTTAATTTACAACCCTCAACCTACTCAAAGGCAACCCTCCAATAATCAGAGACCTGAAGTTCCCCGACGGAAATTTACAAGAATAAGCATGTCATTATCACAAGCCTTACAACATCTGCTAAAGGCCAATTTGGTGACTCTGCGCAATCTACCATCCAACCCTGATGTTTCCTCACCTAATTATAAACCGAATGCGAAATGCGCATACCATTCCAACAGCTCCGACCATGAGACCGATCAGTGTTGGGCCTTGAAAAACAAAATTCAAGATTTGATAGATAACAAGACAATTGAGTTTGATCCACCCGCTATCCAAACGTGATAACCGCACCAATGCTAAAACATGGCAAAGGGGTTAATCCTTTGACGATGTTACTGTTATCACCTATGTTGAAGACTTAACAAATCCCTTGACCATTGTAAAAGCTAATTTGCTAGAAGTCGGTGTGTTTCCTGGATGTTCGAAAAATTGTGCCTGTTGTGATCAACGAGAAAATGGATGCGAGGTACTGAAGAAAGGTGTGCAACACCTGATAAATAACTGTGAGATTCTATTCGAAAAGATTCCCGCCATAAAAAATTCAATCAACAATGCTGAAGATTTGGCCATCATAACAATTTCAAACAAACCTCTCAGGATCTCATCCAAAGGTCCTATCAAGATTTCGAACGAACCGATCATTGCTCCTCTTATAATCACTATTGTCGGACCTGTTCCATACATCTCTGATAAAGCAGTACCATGGAATTACAGAGCCGAGGTTTATTACCATGGGGTAAAACAAGATTCTTGGATTGATAATAATGAAGCTGGTGTTACTAATATTACTGGTTCTAGTAAAGTCACAAGAACAGGAAGGGTCTTTTCTCCTGTTATCTCACCACCAACCACTACCACAGTTCTAGTCCGCATAACCAATGACAATTCTGGTGCCAGTACTAAAGGGAAAGGGAAAGAAGGTGAGCCTGTTAGAGAAGAGGCACCTGCTAAAAAGTTTGTTATGGAAGAACCATCCACTCAAGAGATGGATGAGATTCTGAAGATCATCAAGAAAAACGACTTCAAAATAGTAGAGCAGTTGGGACAAACCCCTTCTAAAATATCAATGTTGTCCTTATTGCTATGTTCCGACGCCCTTGCACAAGCTTTGATTAAGTTTTTGAAAAAGGCTCATGTGCCTCAAGAAACCACAGCCGACCAGTTTGAGAACTACGTAGCAAGTCTGACAGCTGACAACGGTCTAGGGTTCTCCGATGCAGATTTGACTCCCATGGGAAAGAATCACAATAAAGCCCTGCACGTTTCTATTAAATGTAAGGGGACCACTCTGGCACACGTTTTGGTTGACACAGGCTCATCTCTAAATGTGTTATCCAAAGGCGCTTTAGATCGGCTAGACTATGAAGGTTTGGTTTTGAAGCCAAGTGATATTGTTGTGAGGGAATTTGATGGATCGAAAAGGATGGTTCATAGAGAGGTGGATCTCCCAATTAAGGTTGGTTCACAAATTTTAAACTCCACATTCTACATAATGGACATACGGCCTGCGTATTCTTGCTTGATTGGGCGCCCATGGATCCATGGGGAAGGTGCGGTCACTTCTACTCTCCACCAGAAGTTAAAATATCCAGTTCAAGGGAAGGTTGTCACTATTTGCGGCGAGGAAGAATTTATGGTAAGCCATCTCGATTATTTCAAGTATGTAGAAATGGATGGTGAATTCATAGAAACTCCTTTCCAGACGTTTGAAGTTGTGGCCGCCGCCAAAATCCCCTCCGACGCTCCAAAAGCTGATAAAGTTATCCCCAAGATAGTTTCTCTTAAGGATGCATGTGCTGTGGTAGAAGAAGGAAACAATGTGATGTGGGGTCAACTCCTCGATATCTCATCCAAGGAAGACAAGTTTGTAATAGGTTTCACCTCCCAAGCTCAGAAAGAAGTTAGAAGGGCTCGTGCTGGAAAGCCGCCTCTCCACCTCAAAAATTATGAAGTGAACGCTGTAGAAGACTCCGATGATGAGTGTGCTTTTGAAAACTGGATCTACCCGACAACCAAAGGAAAGCCCAACAATTGGCATGCAAAGGATTTCACTCCTATTTATTTCATTGAGGAGTAATTACTGTTTACTTTTTCTGTCAATTCAAGAACTCTATGTCTGTAATATTATTTCCAAACAACGACTTTTAAGCCATGTGCCATGCCCGGGGCACTTTGGTCCATTTGTTAAGAGTTTTGCTCATGTTTCATCTATCATATGATAATTTAATATAAACCATTGGACCTCTTTGCATTCAAACTTTATGTTCATTGTCTTTCATTTCCTTTATTACATTTTTTCAATAGCCATGTATCTTACATACGCACACACACACACACATTTGCATATTATCATCCACTATGGATCTTATTGCCAATAACTCTACTATTGCCGACTATGACTTTGAATATCCTATCAACCAAGCCAAAGACGAAGGTGAGGAATATTGTGATATACCAGGAGAACTAGCCAGACTTCTATTACAAGAGGAAAAAGCTATTCAACCAAATGAAGAGTCAATAGATGTTATCAACTTGGGTAATGAGTCTGATAAGAAGGAAATCAGGATCGACGCTAATTTGGAAAGCAGTGTTAAGAACATATTGGTTCAGATGTTGTTCAATTATGTGGAAATATTTTCTTGGTCTTATGAAGATATGTCTGGGTTAGATACCGACATCGTGGTTCATCGTCTACCAACTAAAGAAGACTGCCCTCCTGTTAAACAAAAAGTTCATCGCATGAGGCCTGATATGTCTAAAAAGATCAAAGCCGAAGTAATGGAACAGTTTGATGCAGGGTTCCTAGCTGTAACATCCTATCCTCAATGGGTGGCCAATATAGTGCCAGTGCCAAAGAAAGACGGGAAAGTTCGCATGTGCGTAGACTATAGGGATCTGAATAGGGAAAGCCCCAAGGATGACTTCCCTCTACCACACATTGATGACTTAGTCGATAATACTGCTCAGCATAAGGTCTTCTCATTCACGGATGGCTTCTTAGGCTATAACCAAATAAGGATGGCTCTCGAAGATATGGAAAAGACTACTTTCGTTACACAATGGGGCACCTTTTGTTACAAGGTCATGCCGTTCGTATTAAAGAATGCAGGGGCAACATATTAAAGGGCTATGGTTGCTTTATTTCATGACATGATTCATCATGAGATAGAGGTATATGTGGATGATATGATTTCCAGATCACAAACCGAAGAAGAACATCTCGGTCACCTGCACAAACTATTCGAAAGACTAAAGAGGTACAAGCTGAGGTTAAACCCTAACAAGTGTACACTTGGAGTACGCTCTGGAAAACTTCTAGGTTTTGTTGTCAGCAATAAAGGCATTGAAGTTGATCCTGCCAAGGTAAAGGCCATCCAAGAAATTCCAATTCCCCATTCTGAAAAAGAAGTCATAGGATTCTTGGGTCGTCTCAATTACATTGCAAATTTCATATCACACTTAATTGCTACTTGTGAGCCACTCTTCAAACTCTTGAAGAAAGATCAGGTAGTCAGGTGGAACGATGAATTCCAGATTGCCTTTGACAAGATCAAAGAATACCTACAAGAACCTCCTATTCTCATGCCTCCCATTGAAGGAAGACCCTTGATCATGTACTTGACAGTACTAGAGAATTCTATGGGGTGTGTTTTTGGCCAACATGACGAGTCTGGCCGAAAAGAGCATGCTATTTATTACCTGAGCAAAAAGTTTACCGACTGTGAAACCAGATATTCACTGCTCGAGAAGACTTGCTGCACTCTGGCATGGGCTGCTCGCCAACTAAGATAGTATATGTTGACTCATACCACTCTGTTGATTTCTAAGATGGATCCAATCAAGTATATCTTCGAGAAACTTTCCCTTTCCGGACGGATAGCCAGATGGAAAATGATCTTAACCGAGTACGACATCCAATACACGACTCAAAAAGCCATCAAAATAAGTATACTAGCAGATCATTTGACCCATCAAGCCATGGATGATTATCAATCAATGAATTTCGACTTCCCTGATGAGAACATCATGCTGGTAACTGACTGTGCGAAATCTGGACCGTATGACGGACCTGAGCAAGGATCCCGGTGGACTATTGTATTCGATGGGGCTTACAACGCTTTAGGTAACAGGATTGGTGCCGTGATCATATCTCCTGAAGGTTGTCACACTCCTTTCACTGCCAGACTATGTTTCGATTGCACAAACAATATGGCCGAGTATGAAGCATGCATCTTAGGTCTGAAAGCTGCTATCGACTTAAGGATCAAACATTTGGATGTGCTCAGGGACTCCGCCTTAGTGATCAACCAAGTAAAAGGAGATTGGGACACTAAACACCCTAATCTTATCCCTTACAAGGAACTTGTACTATCCCTGATTCCTCACTTCGAAGAGATCACTTTTGAGCACCTCCCTAGGGAAGAAAACCAGTTGGCTAACGCCTTGGCAACCATGTCTTCAATGTTCAAGGTCAGATGGGATAACGAAGCCCCTATGGTAACAATTGAAAGATTCGATGAACCTGCACATTGTTATGAGCTCGATACCGATGCAGAAAAGCCATGGTACCATGAGGTGATGAGATACCTTGAAACACAAGAGTATCCAGAAGGGGCATCTATCGATGACAAAAAGTTCTTACGAAGATTTGCAGCCAAATTCTTCCTAAGTAACGATATATTGTACAAGCGCAACCATGATTCCACTCCACTCCGATATGCAGACAAGAGGGAGGCAGAGAAAATCATGGAAGACATGCACGATGGTCTCTTCAGTACTCACTCAAGTGGACATACGATGGCTAAGAAAATCTTAAGAGCAGGTTACTATTGGTCAATGATGGAGACTGATTGCCATCAACATTCAAGAACCTATCACAAATGCCAAATCTACGCTAACAAGGTCCATGTGTCTTCTATCCCTCTGAATGTCATGACCGCTCCGTGGCCATTTTTAATGTGGGGCATTGACATGATTGGAGAGATCAAGCCTACGGCTTTCAACGAACATCTCTTTATTCTGGTCGCTATCGACTATTTTACCAAATAGGTCGAAGCCGCCTAGTTTGCCTCTGCCACCAAGAATGTGGTAGCCATATTCATCAGACACAATCTCATCTGCTGTTATGGTATCCCCGAAAGGATCATCATCGATAATGGGAGTAACCTCAATAATGCTATGATTACTGAGCTTTTTACTCAGTTTAAGATTAAGCATCACAATTATTCTCCATATAGACCAAAAATGAATGGCGCGGTCGAAGCGGCCAACAAAAATATCAAGAAGATTGTGTAGAAGATGGCAGTAACCTATAAAGATTGGCATGAGATGTTTCCATTTGCTATACACGGTTACCGTACCTCAGCTAGAACCTCGACTAGAGTAACTCCTTTTTCTCTAGTATATGGCATGGAAGTTGTCCTGCCAGTGGAAGTTCAGATTCCCTCGCTAAGGGTTATGATTGAGGAAGGCTTAGGCGAAGATGAGTGGATTCAAACGAGATTGGATCAACTGAACTTGATTGACGAAAAATGATTAGCTACTATTTGCCATGGTCAGACGTATCAAAAATGGATGGTTAAGGCTTTTAACAAAAAGATCAAGCCTCGAGTATATCAAGCTGGTGACTTGGTGATAAAAAACATCATTTTACCACAAGGTGACCCTAGAGGAAAATGGACTCCCACCTATGAAGGGTTGTTCGTTGTCAAAAGATTTTTTTCTGGCGGTGCCATGATACTGACCACCATGGACGGTGAAGATTTCCTACATCTTACAAACGCGGACATAGTTAAAAAATACTATGCATAAGAGACCCGTTAGGTTGACACACCTAAGCAAAATAAGGGCATTCCGGCAAACCAAATGGTTTGGGAAAAAGTAGGGATATATGCAAAAGATTGTACACCCGACAAGTTGAAAACCCGAAAGGGCGACTTGGGGAAAAAAGGGGTATCCTGATGGACCGAAAACCCTAAAGGGTGGTTCAGGAAAAAATTAAGGATTAAAAGCGTACGAATATGTCCCGTGAAATCAACACAGTCAATTCTATCACCAAGGTCCAAGTTCATATGGTCCATGATCAATCTAATCACTTTCGATCAATGGCAAAGGATGTTCGAAGACATTGGGGAAATAGTAGAGCTGGAAGGCAATGAGATTATTTCACATGGCTATTTGTTTTCATTCTCAATTTTTTTCTTCCTTTTTGGCGATTTCCTCTTACTAGGATCTCCGTCTCTATGTACAAAAATGCCTATTCATGGGTAAAATATCAATACAAATACACTTTGAAGTTGAAAATTTTTGTCTTAATTTTGAATGCAAATTTGTCCGATGACTAAAATTGAATGAACATATGCATATGAACGTAATTAAAGCGATTTGGCACACGTGTCCTGCCAAGCAGCATCATCAACAATAGAGCATCAACATACATCAACAAACCCTTCCCCAACCAAGTTGCCCACAGAGTCTCTTTGCATAGGAAATTCCCTTACCAAAGTCTCAACCTCTTGGCCACTTTCTCCCCAACTAAGTCAATTTTGATAAGATTGAAGCCTAGGGAATTCTTTCCTAAAGGAAATTCACCTCCCCAACAGGGTTTATTCCCCAACAGATTTATTTCCCCAGCCGAGTTCAAAGGCCTCAACATACAACAATCAAGACACCACAAATTTCCCGGCTAAACCCATCATTTCCAGCTGAGCCCAAATTCCCCAGTTGAGCCCATCATCTCCAGCTGAGCCCAAATTCCCCAGTTGAGCCCATCTTCCCCAGTTGAGTACATCTTCTCCAATCAAGGCTAGTTTCTCCAAACAGAACCCATCATCCCCAGCTGAGCCCATCATCCCCAATTGGATGTATCCTCCCCAAGCTGAGTCTACCTTACCCGACTGAGTCTATGCTCTCCAGTTTGAATACTGCAAATTACAGGGCCACAACCCCTAATCCCCAGTAAAGCCGTCAACAAAGCCTTTACTATTTCCAAAATGCTATGAAGCATGGATCCTACCAGATATTAGCACCATTTTCAAGTTATTACTGAAACCTGGACCCGACCAGATAACAATTTGAATTGCTGAAGCCTGGACCCGACCAGATAACAGTTTGAATTGCTGAAGCCTGGCCCGACCAGATAATAGTTTGAATTGCTGAAGCCTGGACCCGACCAGATAACAGTTTGAGTTACTGAAACATGGACCCGACCAGATAATAATTTGAATTGCTAAAGCCTGGACCCGACCAGATAACAGTTTGAATTGCTGAAGCCTGGACCCGACCAGATAACAGTTTGAATTGCTGAAGCCTGGACACGACCAGATAAAAATTTGAGTTACTGAAGCCTGGACCCGACCGGATAACAAATGATCTCAAAATTCTATGAAACCTGGACCCAACCAGATAATAGTCTAGCTCTTCAAGCATATAGAAGAACTTGAACTCAATCCAACCAAGATTTAACCTCTTTTCCCCAGTAGAGTTTCCTCCATATCCTTAACAAATTGTTGAGAAGCCTGGACCCGACCAGATATCCGTTTTCATTTCCATCTTCTAAAATGATTTATTATGAAACCTGGACCCAACCAGATAGCAATCATCCTCAAAAAGCCATTGTGAAGCCTGTATCCGACCAGATAGCAACCACCCTCAGAGATTCATTGTGAAACCTGGAAACCGACCAGATAATAACTAAATCCCCAAGCAGTTTATTGTGAAACCTGGACCCGACCAGATAACAATTGACCGCATCAAACCTCATAAATCTACAAAGCATGGACTCGACCAGATAACAGTTTCCAAGCAGTTTATTGTGAAACCTGGACCCGACCAGATAACAATTAACTATGATTCCCAGAAAGACACTATGAAGCCTGGAATCGACCAGATAATAGTACAGCTTTCCAAAAACCATAAAGCCTGTATCCTACCAGATAGTAGTTTCCATTCCAAGTTACTACGAAGCCTGGATCTGACCAGATAACAGTTAACTTCTGTATCCCCAACAAGTTATTATGAAGCCTCGATCCGACCAGATAACTACTCAATTTCAAGGAATTTTCTGTAAAGCCTGGGATTCGACCAGATAACAGTTAATTCGTCTCATCCTTCAGTAGATGGTTATGAAGCCTGGATCCGACCAGATAACTATTCAATTTCAAGGAATTTTCTGTAAAGCCTGGGATCTGACTAGATAAAAGTTAATTCGTCTCATCCTCCAGTAGATAGTTGTGAAGCCTGGACCCGATCAGATAGCAGCCGACTACCTCATCCTCAGCAATTGTGAATCCTGGATCCGACCAGATAACAACTGACATTGGAGCGATATTCCCCAGCAAAGCATCCTTTCCACAAAATTTGAAGATATGCATATTCTTCATCTCCAACAGGCAATCAGGGATTCAATCTCCCAGAATTTCCTCAGCAGTAGTCAGGGATTTATTTTCCCAGACAAAAACATACACTTCACATTCGTACATCATATCATGTACATACCATACGCATTTGGCATGATACCACATCTGGTAAACATCATGCAAACATCTGCATTTTACTAACCCTTTTCTCACAGGTAGAACATCAAGTTTTAGTGTGAATCAACAAGAAGATTTATGCTAATACCTCTTCCAGCGTTTACCAAAACTCCTCCAAATGGCATCTATAAGCCCATTCATCATCCATCTTCGAGTGCAAATTTGTGGGAACTTTAGTGTTCAAATCATCTTTCACCTTCAAGACACGAATGGCAGATCCGCCAAATCTAACTCTTCAGGTTCAAGAAGTTTGAACAGGGGCAGCTGTTGTACCCCAAAATTTGCCCTCTCATTTTACAAGGGATCACCCTGAATCCCATGTTTGCTTCTATCAAGTTTCCAAGCCTTGAACTACAAAGTTTCCAAGAAAGTCACTCGCAAGGGCAAAATGGTCATTTGCATAATGAGAAGTCTAACCTTGAATTTTAGATCAACATCAAATCTCAAAAATCATATTTCATCAAGACATGTTGTAATATGAAGACTGTTTCATCATGAAATTTAAAAGTCAAATTTTTCTTTGGAGAGGTCAAATTCTAAGTACTTAGAATTTTTTCTAAGTGTTTAAGAATTATGGAAATTTCAGAAACTTCTGACCAGATTATCACTAAAGCACTCAACAAATTCTAGACATTCTCAAGGCAGAGTTTGGGTCAGAACTTCTGGGCAAGCCATTCACAAAAGCTTCAGTCAGAGTTTGCCAGGGTAAATCAAAGAAGGTTAAGAAGCATGTTGCAAGCTTTCCAGAAAGTCCGAGGGATCTTTCAGAACACGCTGAAGTCAGAAGATAAGAGGATCAGAAGGTTAGATGCTACGCTGAAGCAGAACTTCTAATCTAGAGTCAAGCAAGGATGCAGAGTTTCACATGGCAGGATTTATGATCGTCATTTAATGCTCACAACCACTTGTGAGTTGTTATCCAAAGGATTTCCCCCACGTGTACCTCTACTGTCTTGGGAAGAAAAACTTTTGTGCAAAAGTATGCTAGACCCATGCGCTGCTTCTAATTTTCCTTAATTCACGCTGCCAGATCCAGCTTAGGCACTGTTAACCATCTAACTTGATGCATTGAACCACACTTATTTAAGCTTACTTCAAGATTAAGTCAACATCTGGCATATGATGTTGGTGCCACTTGACCGCCCCAAACTGCAAAACCTTTGCCTATAAATAGAACAACTTTGGCCATTGAAAAGAGGTCGGAAAAATTTAAGAGAAAGGTGTGGAATTTGAGAAAGAAAAACTTTGAACCTGTGCAAAAATTCCAAGAATCCAAAAAGATTGCAAACACAAAAATACAAAACCTTAGCGTTTGATTCTTGCATTAAAGCTCCATTTTTTTTTCTCAAAGTCGTTTCCTGAACAAAACCACCCATACAGTTCCTAATACATATTCAAAGCAATCCAAAATTCTGTAATCAAACAATAACACATTCTCCACCAATATCCATTTGAAAGGATCAGAACTTTATCCCTTGGTTGTTCCAGAATATTCTAATCATTTACAATCCAAGCTGAAAGTTTCCAACCTGCTGAAAACGTGAGGAAGCTGTTCAGAACACCACAAGTGGTCAGAATCAGCTTCCAGCTCCCAGAATATTTCCCAGCTGCAAGGTAAGTTCCTGCTGACTCTCATCATATTATTTAAGCATTGTCAAATTTTTTCATATTTTAACACAATGTAGATATTCTGATTCTGATGGTGTACATATTCTGAGATTTCATGCATCTGTCTGCCGAAATAGAGGGAATTCCAGTTCAGAGTTTCATAAAGAAATTAGGACTCAGAATTAGGATTAGCAAATTCATGTTGCTTCTGATTTGTGTTTCTGATATTTCTTGAAACTTGTCATAACTGTCATGTATGCAACTTCTTTATGTTAAGAAATGAATAAGCTACAGATGTCCTAACTGGAATGGAGAAAGGCAAAGTTCTGACAGTTACATCAGAACTTCTGAAAACTTCTGAATTCTCAGAAGATCCAGAACTTCTGAACTTCCATATTTTCACTAACGTTGTTTCTGTTTGTGAAGCACGTCAGAGTCAGAACTTCTGACCTCTTATGTTTCAGCATTTACGCTAATTTTGTCTTCTTTACTTTATTATTTCTTTTCATCACTTTTATCTTTCATTAATAAAAAAAAACACCAAAAATATTTCATATTCATATATCATGTTTTATTTCTTTTAACTTAAAAAGACAAAAAATATTTTCTTAAACAAAACTTATTTCTTTTCTTAAATAAATAAGCATTTTACATTTCCTGTACATTCTTATCTATTTCAATATGGTTGTAATAGTAACTTAGAATTTCAATTTGCAACCCCCATCCCCCAAAATATGGTAATAGCGCAAGACTTTACATTTCCGCTCTGTTATTTCTTTCGATATATGCTAGTAATTAGGGTGTGTATGACAAGATATGAAAATTAACAAATAGATCACCCTAATCAAGAAAAAAATATGCATGCTGTTGTACCCCAAAATTTTCCCTCTCATTTTATCAAGATTCTCCTCACAAGACTCTTTGGACTCAAGACCAGATTAGGGTTTACTCAACCCAAGACATCTCCTTGCACTGTTGACCTGAAATTAGCGTTTGAGTTCGCACAAGGATTTTTGTACTTTCAATGCCTCATGTGACTTTCATACTTCATGTTGGACCCCTAAGATTGCTCATACCAAGTTTCAAGCCTTGAATCACAATTTTGCCCAATCAATTGGATAGTTGACCTAAAAATCAGCTGTATTGGGGAAAAAGTTAACTGTGGCCAATTTACAGTAAAACCTCATAATTTTTTATCCACATCAACATTATAGACTTATATGAACCATTTGATCAATTTTGGACCATAACTCCTCAAGAAATTTGATCAGATCATCAAAAGGGCAAAATGGTCAATTTTAGGGTTTTGACTGCAGAAGGGCAATTTCTGATTTTTAACCTATCCAATGGAAAATTGGTTTCAAGAATGGTTTCAAGGACTCAATAGCATCATCATGACCTAATCAAAAGGTTCAAAAGATCTCAAATGCATTGGATTGACAAATGAATTTTCCAATCAACTGATCAAAAATTAACTGTACACTAAAAAGTGAAACTTTGACTTTTTGGTCAAATCAAGTGCCAAGGGTCATTTTTCATCAAGATGTGTCAAAACATGAAACTTGTTCACCAAGAAACCCAATTTTGGAAATTAGGGTTTAAGATTGAAAAATTTCATAACTTAGAAATTTTCTAAGTTATGAAAATTTCTTATTTTTTCCCCAACTTTTCCCAACTTTTTCACCATGATGCAATTGGATTCAAACAAAACTTCTAACATGAAAGTTGTAGTCCTACACAAAATCGACAACTTTTATTCACAAGGTTTTTGCAAAAGATACTTGTAACTTTTATTCACAAGGGTCCATGAAACTTTTAACTTAGTGAAATTTTGCCCTAGTTTAGGCAGGATTTTAACCTATCTTCATGGCAACTTTTCACCTAGTTCAAATTGGAATATCAAAATGCATTTCAAATATGGATTGTAGAGAATGTTACAAGCTTTCCAAAATTTCCAAGAACTCTCCAAAATCATTTATGGTTAGGGAGAATCAAAGAAAAGAAAATGGCCATTTCTCACTTTTGTCAATGACATTTTTTACATTGATACAAGTTGCAAATCAGTTTGGATCATGCTTGTACTTGGTTTACAGGTTCTAATCCTTTCCACACTCATAAATTAAATGCAAATACATTGGTTAAAGGCATTGTTTTGATCTTTGAAGCTTTGTACAAGGGTTTAATCCAAATATGGCAAAAAGGTTACATTACTACTTTGATAAAGCACACTTTATACAAAATTTGTTTATCTTGAGCCATGGACAAAAGCTTTTGCTGCAAACCAACTCCACAAATATCAGGAAAAGTGTACCAAGTATGTGCAGACCCTGAGCTAGATTGTACAAGCCTTTGCCTTTGTCAACTCACTTTTGCTTCAAAAATAAGAAACCTTGCAAAAGGTCCATAACTTGTGCATCTGTTAAAACCAAGCCTTGTGACCATTTCAAACAACCTCAACACATTATACCAAGCCAAAAACACGAGCTCATAGCATCTCAAACACCAAAATACACCAAAAACTCCATTTCTTCCCAAAACAGGGCAAGCTCTACAGAACCCAAGCCAAAACCAAATTGCCTCGTGCGTTTTGTCTTCAACCATTTCAGATACATTCCATATATCACACCTAAGCTGTCCAAGCCCTTCTCAAGCAACTGTAACTTCATTTTCAAGTTTCACCATTTTCAATTTTTGAGTTTGCAGGTTGAGTTCTATAGGGAGATTCAAGCCATTTCAAAGCTAGCTGAGCATTGGGAAAGTTCAAGGGAACTTCAAGCAAGCTCAAAAGGCCTTCAGGCCTCACTCACAATTCCTACATTGCCATATTCAAACTTGACTGAACAAGGTAATTTCCAACTTTATATCTCCTTAATTTCCAACTGTGCAAGGCAATATTGTTATCATGGTCATACGATGACCCGCGCCCGTCCCGTTTAACATCTAAAGATAGGGTTGTTTACCAAATACAATGGTAAAACAACAATGTCAAAGGAATAAAAATGTGTAGGAAAGATCTTTGAGTAGGGCAGACAATTCCTAGTTACTTGATCAAACTTGCAAACCATCCTTGCTATTTTCAAACAAACACACACATAATTTCAAAAACAATTTCCCAACAAACTTTCAAACATTGAAACATTTTTCAAAAGACAAACACCTTTGTATATATTCAAACAAGAATCATTACAAAGGTTGCCTAAAAAAATGCCTCTTTTCAAAATACTTTCAAAACCACACACAAAAGCACCATTTCAAACAATTGAAAAGCAAAAGAAAGTGATCTAAAACAAGTAACTAAGAGCCCATGGAAAACCATCGATGAAAAGGGTGCTAGCACCTTTCCTTTTCATAATCTACCCCCCGAACTCGAGAAAATTCTCAAAAGGTCTTTCCTGTGCTTTTTTACCTTTCCTTTTGGATAAAATAAAAGTCGGTGGCGACTCTTGCTAACCGCACAAGTGCGAACACAAACGAAAAACCTCTAGTCAGTTCTCCCACCGCATCACACATGCAATCAAATACACTTGCACACGAGCACCCCTAGGGTGATTCCATTGGCTGCCTTACAAAAATGGCCATGTTATGTATGTGGGATGTTTTAGCACAAACGATCGAAATACAAGATCATAGTCCCTCGATGACGCTATGAATGTTGCCTTTCAAAATGATCTTAGTCCCTAGAAGAAAAGTGCTAAGTCATCTCACAACATTGCTATCATGGTCATACGATGACCCAATGCCCGTCCCTTCACATCCAACGGTGGGGCTTCTTACCAAAACAATGGTAAGATAGCAACGTCTAAAGGAGGGGCTTCTTAGTTGCTTTTTCCATTTCAAAATAAACATCCTTGATATTTTCAAAAACAATTACACACACTTTCAAAACACTTTTCAAACGGGAAATATTTTCAAAAGCTCAACACTTTGTATACGTTCTTACGAACAAGAACTATTACAAAGTTTGCCTAAACGATGGCACCTTTTCAAAATACTTTCAAAAACCACACGAAGCACATTTTTTAAACAAAAGCAAGTGATCTAGCAAGTAACTAAGAGCCCATGGAAAACCATGGATGAAAAGGGTGATAATACCTCCCCTTTTCATAATCTACCCCCCGAACTCAAGAAAACATCTCGAAAGGTCTTTCCTGTGCTTTTTCACCTCTCCTTATTGGATAAAAGAAAAGTCGGTGGCAACACTTGCTAAACCACAACATTTGAAAACACAAACGCAAAACTTCAAGTCAGTTCTCCCACCGTATCACAATTGGGAATGCCAGAGAACTTTGTTCCTGAAGGTTTGAATCTAGGTCCTCAAGTTACTCCACTTGTTCAGACTACTGTTACTCCTGCACCTCCTGTCATGCATGCTACTCCTGTTGCACCTCCTTCAGTGAATATGGTACCATTTACTAATGATGATATGTATCGTCCTTTTCCTCCACCAAGTGAAGGATTAGGTCTCTATTATCGAATGGATGATTTTCAAGATCAGCTTGACAAGATGCAGAGGGAGATGAAGGCCCTCAGAGGAAAGGAATTATTCAGGTAGAATGTGAATGATTTATGCTTGGTCCCGAATGTCAAGATACCTGCAAAGTTTAAAGTTCCGGAATTCAAGAAGTTCAAGGGCAACACTTGTCCTCATGCTCATATTGTGATGTATATAAGAATAATGTCTACCAACACTGATGATCAACGTCTGCTGATTCACTTTTTTCAGGATAGTTTGATCGGTGCTGCGTTGAAGTGGTATATGAGTTTGGACAGTGTCAATATCCATACTTTCAACGACTTGTGAGAAGCATTTATCAGACAATACAAATTAAACATGGACATGGCGCCTGACCGTGATCAACTCAGAGCCATGGTCCAGAAGGACAGTGAATCATTCAAAGAATATGCACAGAGATGGCGTGAGGTAGCCGCCCAAGTGATTCCTACCATGGAAGAAAAGGAGATGACTAATATTTTCCTGAAGACTTTGGGTGCTTTCTACTACGAGAGGATGGTAGAGAGTGCGCCAAGTGACTTTACTGAAATGGTGGGCATGGGTATCCGTTTGGAAGAGGCTGTAAGAGAGGGCCGTTTAACAAAAAGTGAAAGTTTCGGAAGTACGAAGAAGCCATCCTATAGGTTACAAATGCTGTTATGCGATAAAGGAAGGTTAATCCTCCTAGAAGAAATTATCAGCGTCATCAACAAGTTGCCTCAGTAACTCTAGTTATTGGTGTAGCTCCAACCACCGTTTCTTATCAGAGAGTATCCCATCAGGGGAATCAAGGGTATAATTAGAGAATGGAGAGTTATGACCCTATCCCTATGAGCTATACATAATTACTCTCGGTGTTAATTTAAAAGAAGTTGGTTCAGACCAGACCACCTCTTGCTATACCGTCACTGTTACCTTGGTATTACAAGGCAGACCAAACATGTGCTTTTCATCAAGGAGCACCAGGGAACAATGTTTAGAATTGCTATCCTTTGAAAACTGAAGTATAAAAATTTGTAAAATCTGGTATCTTATCCTTCAAAGATTATGGCCCTAATTTGAAAGATAATCCTTTGCCAAAGCATGAAGGAGCAAATGTTGTGAACATGGTGGCCGGTTGTCTAGGCGACTTCCAGATTTTCGATATTAAATTGGTTAGAGGAGATTTGGTAAAAATGCATGCAGACCTCTGTGAATTTAGCTACTACACGCATGACCATGCCGGTTGTGCTATTTGCAGTACAGATATACAGGGTTGTGACAAGATAAAGGTTGATTTACAGGAGATGATGGATGAGGGCCTCATCCACATAATCAGTCCTAGGGCAAAGTATGAAGAGGAGGTAAACATGGTTTCTAGATGTCCTGGAGAGTTCATAATCTTTGATGTGGAACATAAGAATGAGGATCTTGTACAATTGCATGCTACTTTCTGCCACATGGTTGGTCAGGTAGAACTTCAATATGGATCTTGCCAAATTTGCTGTCGGGACTCCCGAGGATGTTCAATTGTAAGGAAAGGTATTCAGTTGTTATTGGATAATGGAAATATCAAGGTTATAGGACAAAGGGATGATTACCATGAGGTTAATGAGATTAAGGTTTATTTGGCTGAAGAAGACTCAGAGAATGAGTATGCCTCTGCGGATGAGTTCTTCTTCGCAGATGAAGATATGTTTTCCAGAGATGACTCTGTAATGACTGAATGTGTTGAAGAGGGAGTAAATGTTATTGTTCCTTGTTTTGGTGCACTACCCCTTTTGAAGTTGAATATCATAGCAAGCCAGCTATTACTCCATTGGTGATTAGCTTACAGGGTCCTGTCCCCTACAAGTCTGACAAGGCTGTACCCTACAAATATAATGCTACAATTTTAGAGGATGGTGTGGAAGTTCCCATCCAGCCAATGCCTAATGTTGGAAATATTATTGAGACTAGCAGAGTGACCCGCAACAGTCGTGTATTTTCACCAATTGGTCGTGGAGATGTTAGTACTGGGAAGAAAATTATTGAAAATGTTAAACCCAAGAAGGCAGTGGGTGGACTAGTGGAGCTACGCTAGAAAAGGAGGTGGATGATATTTTGAAGATAATTAAGATGAGAAATTATAGAATTGTAGATCAGCTACTGCAGACTCCTTCAAAAATATCTATCTTGGCTTTATTGATGAACTCCTCTGCTCACAGAGAATCTTTGATGAGGGTTGTAGCGGTAGAAATGTTTAAGACTAAGCCATTGGATTGACTAGACTTACACAGATAAAAATAAAAATCGCCACCGTGCTTTATTGTTTCCAAAGAAATGGGAAAAGAGAGAGTAACCCAAAAGAGGGGGAAATATTCAAGGTAAGGGGGTTGGTTATTCAAAGGGAAGGTATTAGCACCCTAAACATCTACGGTACTCCGCAGGAAACTCTTTATAAAAATCTGTATAGTTTGGATATAAAATGTTGTATGAAAAATAGATGGTGGAGGTGAGAAAAGAAGTATTTTTTTATGAATTTTTCACCCGCCACGGTTGTGAACCTTTAGTGCCTATGTACCACCTTTCGTGCAATAGGGGATCAGGGTACACGTAGTTCCTCTTTTAAAATATTAAAACACAAGTGTGTTGGTTGATTTTATGAGATAAGACATCATCGTCATTGTCCGTATAGAAAACATACTTACTACGCACAATCATGAGAAAGGAGAATTTGCATTATCTCAAAGTGGAGGATATGGCTTGGATTTTAAAATCAACAATGCCTCACTCAACACCCAAGTGGAAAATATCTCTCTTCACTATATATTGTAGAAGTATAGTTGTTTGCATCACTACAAAAATTGACAAGAGTCCAATATTTTGAGAAAAGTCTTAAAGTAAAAAGCCAAAGTGGCATAATGGTTTGAAATGAGATCGATTGACTTTTAGTATTCTCACAAAAAAATGTCAAGGTATTATTAAATTGATTAAAGTTTATTTATGAAAATGCATGGACATAAGTCCAAGTTTGTTATGAAAATGGTCCAAGTTTCAAAAATAAGAAGAGTTTTCAAAAGAAGGAGGGAGATTCTTGAAATTAAAGAAGATGAGAGGAGAAGAAGGGACTATACTAAAGAATAAGGTAAAAGCTAGGGATAAGAACCATCTAACCAATAAGAAGCCAATACTTGACATTATGAGTCAATATAGAATTCCCATTCTTTGGATTGAAACCAAGAAAGCGAAGATACTAGACCTCTTGAGAAAACCAAGCTTCAAGTGTATTAAGTCTTCACATAAATTGGGCAGAGTAATGACTGTATATAGGTGAATTCCAGATTACAAACAAAGAATGTAAATCACAATAACCTGCACACAAAACAAACAAACAACCCAATGTCTTGAGGTAAACCTCAAGAACTCCAGACAAAATATCAATTATGGTCACAAGTTCTCCAACATAGGCCAAGGTTTCTAATCCTAAGTCCAAGAAGTCCAATGCTCCATAATGCCAAAGATATTAACCAAATAGTCCAAGTAACATTAAAGTTTTTTATAGTTCATGTTGATTATTAGGTATCTTAAAAAAATAAAAGCTCAAGTGAGCAAAAATAATAATGACAAGAGAGTAAATGCTCAAGTGATTAAAGATGAAAAATAACATGAAATGTAAATGCTAAAGTAAATGGTGCATAAAATAAAAGAGCATAAAATAAAAGCACAAAATAAATTCAATTATAAACAATTAGTGGTTAGTTGGATGACCATCTTGAAACTTGCATTTGGAACTCATTAAAGGATTGGTAGAACCAAAGCCTCCACACAACAAGTTGCATTTGCTTTTTGTCAACTATATCATCCATTTGGAATCCTCACAAGTACCATTTAATGATCAACAATGTTTAAGTGACCCGCGTTGACCAAAAGTGTTGTAGATCCATTAGAGGATTGGTAGAACCAAAGCCTCCACACAATGAATCTCAAAGTTATTGGATCAAAGGGATCAAATTAACATACTTGGACCATGGATGATAATTTATTCGAATCAGGACAAAATTTAGCACGATGTTAAGCAATCGTAAGTGGACTTATATAGAAGTCACACCTATTTTGAGGCCGGTCAATAGAAATCTATGCACCATTTGTTTTGAGACATGATATAGAGATCATGCTCCAATAACACTTAGTGCAATAAGAAAGGGATGAGATGACGAGGGGTGGGAAAAAATACAAGCCACATTTGAATTAAATTTTAATTAAATTATTATAAAATCATTCATCCATTTTTATGGAGTTAGACTCAACACCATGGATCCAATGATGTTAACAAACTTCATAATAAAAAATTCAACCCAAGATCAACCAGAAAATAATCACAAAATAATATTGTATTTAATATATACATTAAAAAAGATCTAAAATGTTTTAAAATAGGAATAAAAGAGAAAAATATCAACTATGTTCAAATTAATCAAGAAATAAAAAATAAGACCATAGAAAAATCAGAAAAGGACTCAAATACTTTTATAAAAGTTTTGGTAATTTTTTAAAGTCAGAAACTATTTTTTTAATCAAAAGAAATGAGTAAAATAACCAAAAATGATTAAAAAAAATGCAAAGACAGAAATAAAAAATAAATGAGGTCACCAATATTTGTCACAATATCATTGGATCATTCCATAATTTTTTCAGAATTTAAAAATGCACAAAAGTATTTTTAAAGATTTAAATTAATTCAAATAAAGTGAAAATTTATAATAAATATCAAAACACAAAATAAAATTGTGAAAAAATAAAATAGAAAGAGAAGAATCAAAAATATTTTTCATAATATTTTCAGATTTTTTGGACTAAAATTGAATTTCCTATGTTTTTTTGAAGTTTAAAACAATTAAATTTAAAAATCAGAAATAAAGAATAAAGTCTAAAACATTTGGACCATTGGATGAGAGTCAAAACGCGTTAGTAATCAAATCCAAGGGATCTGGCACGCTGTACATATCATGGTCATTAGAGATAAAACATTGGATCACTTATTTAAATCAGAAATTCAAAAAAACAAGTGGCACGCCTTCATTGGTTGGAAGATGACACGTTGGTCATCTTCAACCTCCAGCTAACGTGAATTGCAGGTCTCTCAAACTATAAAATCAGAAGCTCAGACCTATGCCATTTGCTTAGTCTCTTTAAGACGAAGACAACCGCACCTTCGCGACAAATTTATATAAAGTGTAGCCAAAGCAATTTGGAAGGAAAGTTTTGAAAAGGGATTTGAAATTTCATGGTCAAAAAGGGTTTCCAGATAAATGTAAGTGTTGCAACTAGAACCAGGGAAATGAGAGCATCACAATGATATCAAAGTTTTGAAGAATTGATGGAGAAATCTACCTTATTGAAGTTGAGTTGCAGAGCTCTGTAACTGGACTTTTGTGGAGCAATATAGGGCATGATTCTTAAAGGTAATTGTATCATTAGCTTCAGGGAAGATCAAGGAAGGTGAATTAATAGAAAAATTGGATTGAAAAAGGCTTGAATACTGATACGAAGTTACAAAAAATTGAGTTATGGAGCAAGTTTGGCAGGGTGATTCTGGATATCCAAGCTTGAGAAAATGAATGGGATAGTTTATGTATTTATAGGAGAATAAAATGAGATCAAAAGAAAGAGTGAATGATGCATTTTTGGAGGGAATTCGTGCAAACCTGATGCACGAGTGAAGTGTGATCTTATTTTCACCAAAACTCATCCAATATTTGCGTTTTGAGGTGATAAACACTTCTGGACAGTTTGTTAATCAAGTTTAAATCAAAAACGCGCATAAATCTTGTGATTAGAAGCCACATTATGGATTTCAAAATTCTGACTTGGTGAGAAATTCAGTTCCAAGTTACCAATTTCAAAATAATGGCATTTTCAACTCAAGGGTTCTTAGGGCATGATTCTTGATGCTTTAGAAAGATGAGGTTACAAGCTTTGCAATGGAAAAATAATGGAGTTAAATGGATGTTTGAGCTGAAAGTTGCATTGAGTCAAAGTTGGGGAAAAGAGGGTTGACTTTTCATACTTACAAATATTTCAAATTTTTCTTCAAAAGTGACCTATAATGTCTTGCATCCCAACATGGCCTTCCATTTGGAATATAATCTTGACCAAAACATATGGCATGAAATAGACCTCTTGAATGACATTTTGAAACTCGAACCATTCAAAATCTCCAAAAATTCAGAGTTATGAATTGTTGAAGTTGGCAAAAATCATGAAATGACCTATAATATTTTGTATCCTTAGGGCATCTTACATCCATTTTATCACTTTTCACATAAAAGAAGCAATAAATTTAACACCCTCAAGATCATTATGGAAAAATAATGGGCTCAAGGTGATAAAAATTTACCAAGTTATGATCATTTGAAGTCACACATGAGAAAATGAGGGTTCATTTGGAGGACTTGTAATCTTTCTTCATCATCAAGTTTCTTCCACATGAAAAATCCTTGAAACTTTTGAAGTGATTTGTTAATAACCCTTTGAAGAGAATGATGTCTTTGTAATCACTCAAAAATACTAAAATATGAGTAAGATATACTTCTTTGAAGTTCAAAACCCTAGCTCCTAAATCAAGAAAATGCTTTGAGGAATTTTGAACAACCTTCTTGTACCAACACTCTTGCTTTGTAAATAGAAGTTATTGAGGATAATAATGAGAACTCATAGCCACAAAAACCACTTTCATATATTTAGAATTTAGAGAAATATGCACTTATGATCAATGGAAACAAGACCTTGTCCAATCAAGACAACTTCTTACATCAACCCCTTGTACCTTTGAATCAATTTGATAACTTTGAAATGTGATGAACCCAAAGTAAACCTTTCCATTCCATTTCTTCCAAAACAACTTCAATGGTGAGGTTTGTAGTTATCAAGCTTTATTGACTAGGGCATGGAAATAAACTCATGAACCCATGAATCAATTTACTAAGCCACATTGCCTTTACCTACATTATTAACAAGTAAGGCCATCCAATATTGCATTTTATTAATTAGAAAGAAAATGAAGACAAAATATCCATGATCACAAAAGAAAACAAGTCAAGGTGCTTGCTGATTCCTCAAAGAGCAAAACTAAAGATAGGGAGAAGAACCAAAAGCCCTAATGTGATCTTGTTGTGATTGAATCAACATGGTATGATGAAGGAATATTAGGGGGAAAATTGGGGTACAATAGCTGCCCTTATTTAAGTTTCTTCTATCTTGAGATACGAAGGTTAAAAATCTTTATGTCGATGCGATCGAAGATACTTAAATATAAAACAAACCCTATTTTTGGCCCTAAGATGCCATGCAATGCTTATGAATATGAATGCACATGGACAACTTTAAAGAGACGCAAAACACCACTGGGGATGTAACAAAATAAAGAAACAAAAGAGAAACCGACCAGGAAAATAAATCACTGGTGGATCAAAAGACCCGACTTATAGAGGATGATAAAAAGTCAAAGGATACACCAACTTTCATTGAAGGTGAAACTACCAACGTTCACTGAAGGTAGAAAGAGGAAAGAAATAACAACACCAATGTTTACAAATGGTGAGCTACCAACGTTTACTGAAGTTAGAGAGAAAGAATCATCGACGTTAACTGTAGATGAACTACCAACTTTCATAGAAGGTAGAAGGAAAAGAAATATCATAGCATCGCCATTCACTAACGATGAACTACCAACATTCACTAAAGGTAGCAAAAAGATAACAATCACCAACTTTCACTGATGGTGACCTACCAACTTTCACTGAAGGTAGATAAAAAATATATCATAGCATCGCCGTTCTTTGACGATGAACTACCAACGTTCAATGAGGGTAGCAAAAAGATAACAATCACCAACTTTCATTGATGGTGACCTACCAACTTTCACTGAAGGTAGAGAGAAATATATATCATAGCACCTCCTTTCACTGGCGATGAACTACCAATGTTCACTGAGGGTAGCAAAAATATGACAATCACCAACTTTCACTGATGGTGTCCTACCAACTTTCACTGAAGGTAGAGAGAAAATATATCATAGCACCTCCGTTCACTGACGACGAACTACCAACATTCACTGAGGGTAGGAAAAAGACAATAATCACCAACTTTCACTGATGGTGTCCTACCAACTTTCATTGAAGGTAGAGAGAAAATATATCATAGCACCGCCATTCACTGACAATGAACTACCAACATTCACTGAGTGTAGCAAAAAGATGACAATCACCAACTTTCACTGATGGTGACCTACCAAATTTCACTGAAGATAGAGAGAAAATATATCATAGCACTGCCGTTCACTGACGATGAACTACCAACATTCATTGAGGGTAGCAAAAATATAACAAGCTTTTTTCCAAAATTCCAGCATTTCACCTAGAACGGGTCTCAAATTCTTCTTTAATCAAGGCATTCTGCCTGGAAAGGGTAATGTATAAGTTGTCTCAAATAAAGAGACTACCACTTACAAAGATTTCTTGACGAACTGTCTCCCCGATATTGAACGAGTGGCCATTCATAGGAGTAATTTTGACAACAAACTGCAAACTATCCACTCATAGAGAAGATAGTAAAAAAAGTAACGTCGACTTTTACGGGGAAGTATAAGTTGCTCAAATAAAGAGACCTGCTATTTGTTGTTATAGGAAGGATTGTAAGAATGACTTTTTAGGAAATCAATATGACTTCCTAGGGAATGAATCATGACTTCCTGGGGAAATGCCGACATATTCCTGTTGGGTAGCTAAAGTTTTCTCGTGTAAAATAAATGCACATTCTCAAACCAAAACTCGAAGCTTGCAGAAATCCAAAGTAATAATATTGTTGGGAAACAAAGATTCAATCCAGAAATAAACTAGAGTAAAACGGTCTACAAAAATACATTCTTTGAGAAATAAACTCAAAGGGGAAAGCCAAATCATCCAGACAAGGAGCTATACAGGAAGGCTAAAGCAAAAAAACTTCCACGAGGGCTAACTCAGTGCGGAAATTGAAAGAATATACACTTTCTGCTTATGGGCGACACTTTATTGGGGAGAGGATAACACAACTCTACAAAATAGGGTAATACGTCAACAGAATATTAACGAATGTGAATGAGCAATGATTTGCTAAATTTAACTATGTATGATGTATGTATGAATGTATGTATGAATGTATGAGTGTTATCATGTATATGCTAACAAAACAAACATATAATACTGGGGATAAACAAACAAAACCAACTCGAGCACCCACAATATTCGGCCAAATCACATCCAAGACGATCATTCCAAAAGAGAAAAAAATAAGCACCAATTGAGGAAACAAAGTCCTACTACGTGACTTAACTTTACTGGGGAGAAACATAACATAGCGACAAAACAGTGCAGATACAGGGATATAACATCCTTCTCCAGGCTTCACCAGGGAATAGCACTCAGACTTCAACGGGGAAATAAATGTTTTCATGTGTAGCACTTCTATTAGGGATTGCAAAAATGATTTCGAATAAGGAAGATGGAAACCAAATTATCAACACATTCACTGGGGAATTCTGGCCCACTATAAAGGAGAAAAAAAAACAGACTTCACTAAGGGAGATAATGCTTCATTATCGAGACATCAACTGGGGAATTTATGCTGACTTCATTGGAGATGTCAACACCACATCATCGAGGGGAAACCAAGATACGTTCTTCACTGGGGAAACCAGAGATACGTGTTTTTCGAGAGTAATTATTGTACCAAATTTTTTGGGAAGAAAGGACTTCCATCAAATAAGTGAAACCTTCACTGGAGAAATCTTGGATTGAGTCTTCGTATCATGCAAAATCAGAAAAGAAGAAAAATGAACCAAGACTTGACTGGGGACACTGGAGTCACAAACCCAACATAGCGAAAACATCCTAATAAAACCTTCCCCGGGGAAACAAAACTTCCCAAATTTACTAGAGTTCGTTTATTCCTGGGATCACCACTTTTGTTTTCCTCTTGAATCATAAAATCTAAAGTAAAAGTAAGTTGTAAATTCTTTTTGAAAAACAATTTTGTTATTTAATCTTTTCGCATTGAAAATTATTATAAATAATAAATGGATTCTTTGCAAGATAAATAAAATAAGAAATACAAAGAATTGGGTAAAAGCTCAAATTTCATAGATATAATGGTAACCTGCGAATGGAGAGACTCCATGGATGATTAAAAAGTTTGTAAAATGGTAATATATAATGGAAAATATACATTGAGATACAATGACTACTATCCCCTCTAACAACATTTGAAATCCTGAGCAGCAACTTTCGTTGAAGTATGGTAAGGATCCAAGAAGATTGTTGCTTCAATGATCAAGTTTTGTCTGATGTAGTTACTTCCTAAGAAAATCCCTAACTTTTTCCTAAGCTTCCCTTGAGGGTTTTTCAACTTAGAGGGAAATTTATTCTCTTTATGTCTCTAATTTTTGCCTAGACCGCCCTTTCGAGTTTTCGGTCTATCGAGACGCTCTTTTTTGCCTAAGCAGCCCTTTCAGGTTTTCAACTTAGCGAGCTGTTATTTTTTATTTCTTTAGGTGAAGTATTTCTTGACTACATCAGCATTCATGGGACGTGGGAACTCCTCGCCATCCATAGTTTCAAGAATTAATGCGCCACCAGAGAAGGCTTTCTTGACAACATACGGGCCTTCAAAATTAGGAGTCCACTTGCCCCTAGAATCAGCGTTAAAAGACAAGAGCTTCCTGAGCACGAGGTTGCCTTATCTGAATTCATGAGGCTTGACCTTCTTATCAAAATATTTCTTCATCCTCTTCTGATATAACTACCCATGACACAAAGTTGTCATCCTCTTCTCTTCGATCAAATTCAATTGGTCAAATCTGTTCTGGACCCATTCAGCCTCTACAACTTGGTTTCCATTATCACACACAAAGAGGGAATCTCAACCTCTATTGGGAGTACCGTTTCCATTCCATACACAAGGGAGAACGGGGTTTCTCCTATTGAAGTGCGGACAAATGTCTGATATCCATGCAAAGCAAAAGGGAGCATTCCATGCCAATCTTTATAAGTAATAACCATCTTCTGGATGATCTTCTTGATATTCTTATTAACAGCTTCAACAACCCCATTCATCTTTGGCCTGTACGGAGATGAGTTCTGATGCACAATCTTGAATTCCTCACAAAGTTCTATCATCATCTTTTTGTTCAGATTCGAGCCATTATCGGTGATAATTCTGCTCGACACACCATACTGACATATAAGATTATTCTTAATGAAGCGCACAACCACCTTCTTGGTAACGTTAGCATATGAAGCAACTTCCACCAATTTGGTGAAGTAATCAATTGCTACCAAGATGAAATGGTGTCCATTCGAAGATTTGGGTTCTATCATCCCAATCATGGCAATACCCCATATAGAGAAAGTCCATGGGGAAGATATCACATTGAGAAGTGTCGGAGGCACATGAACCTTTTCCGCATAAATTTAGCATTTATGACACTTCTTTGCAAATTTGTAACAGTCAGATTCCATTGTCAGCCAATAGTAACCTGCCCTTAGTATCTTTTTAGCCATTGAATATCCATTGGCGTGAGTGCCAAATGAGCCTTCATAAATCTCATGCATCAATATATTTGCTTCGTGTTTATCCACGCATCTGAGCAGGACCATGTCATAATTTCTCTTGTACAACACATTTTCACCAAGGAAGAAACTGCCAGCCAATCTTCTCAATATCTTTTTATCTTTATTCGATGCACCAATCGGGTATTCCTCGGTGTGAAGAAAATGCTTGATATCATAATACCAAGGTTTCTCATCCGCTACCTCTTCTGTTGTAAATACATGAGCGGGCTTATCCAGTCGCCGAACTATAATTCGAGGTATATCATTCCAAGTATTCACTTGATACATAGAAGCCAGAGTTTCCAGAGCATCTGCCATTTAATTTTCATCTCTAGGAATGTGATGGAATTCAACTTTATTAAAGAAGGGTAACAATCTTCTAGCATAATATTTGTAAGGGATCAAGCCAGGGTGACGAGTATCCCACTCTCCTATAATATGATTTATTACCAAAGCTGAATCGTCGTACACATCTAGAATTTTAATTCTGAGATCAATAACTTCCTCGAGACCCATGATGCAGGCCTCATATTCTGCCATATTATTAGTGCAATCAAATGTCAACCTTGCAGTGAAAGGAATGTGATATCCATGTGGAGTGAGAATCACATCACCAATTCCTTTACCATAAGCATTCACAGCTCCATCAAATATCATACTCCAACGAGATTTAGGATCAAGACCTTCCTCAGGAAATGGTTCTTCACAATATTTCACTTTCAGAAACATCACATCCTCATAGAGGATATCATACTTCACAGACTGATAATCATCGACCGGTTGATGAGCAAGATAATCTGCCAACACACTGCTTTTAATAGCTTTTTGAGTGTGATATTCAATGTCATATTTAGATAACAGCATCTGCCAGTGGGAAATTCTCCCAGTAAGAGCAGGATTTTCAAAAATGTACTTGATTGGATCCATTTTGGAGATCAACCAAGTAGTGTGATTCAACATATATTACCGCAAACATTTTTCCGCCCAGGCCAGAGCACAACATGTGTTTTCTAACATGGAATACCGTGATTCACAATCAGTAAAAATTTTACTGAGATAATAAATGGCATACTCTTTCTTCCCTGTTTCATATTGTTGTCCCAGAATACAATCCATGGAATTATTTAATTATGTCAGATACATAATCAATGGTCTTCCTTCAACAGGAGGGAGCAAGATAGGAAGTTCAAGCATATATTCTTTAATACTTTCGAATTCCCTTTGGCAGTCATCTATCCACACACAACCTTGACCTTTCTTTAACAACTTAAAGATTGGTTCACACGTTGCAGTCATATGGGAAATGAATCTGGAAATATAATTCAAACGCCTGAGGAACCTCTGACTTGCTTTTCAGTTCTCGGTGCTGGAATTTCTTGAATTTCTTTGACTTTATCAGGGTCAACTTCAATTCCTTTATGGCTAACAATGAAACCCAACAATTTCCCTGATCAAACACCGAAGGTACATTTATTTGGATTCAAGCAGAGACGATACTTCCTCAAATGCTGAAACAGCTTCAACAAATCTTCTACATGCCCTTCTTCAGTCTGGGATTTAAAAATCATATCATCAACATATACCTCAATTTCCTTGTGCATCAGATCATGGAATAGGGTTGCCATAGCCCTCTGGTACGTTGCACCAGCGTTCTTCAACCCGAAGGGCATCACTCTGTAACAGAATGTTCCCCTAGGGTGTGATAAACTTTATTTTTTCCATGTCCTCAAGAGCCATTCTTATTTGATTATACCCAAAAAATCCGTCCATGAATGAGAAAACTTTGAATTTTTCTGTGCTATCCACTAACATATCAATGTGTGGCAATGGGAAATCATCTTTTGGACTAGCTTTATTTAGATCTCTGTAATCTACGCACATGTGAACTTTTTCGTCTTTCTTAGGTACTGGGACAATATTGGTAATCCACTGAGGGTACACTGATGTCATAAGAAAACCGACATTAATCTGCTTTAGAACTTCTTCTTTGATCTTTGCTGCCATATCTTGGTGAGTTCTTTGCAACTTCTGTTTGATTGGCGGGCACTCTGGCTTCAGCGGCAAGTGGTGTTCTACAATATCCGTATCTAGACCAAGAATATCTTGGTAGGACCAATAAAAAATGTCCATATACTCCTTCAACAACTCAACCAACCTGCTCTTTACATCAGGATGCCACAATGCTCCGATCTTAACTTCCTTCGGATCTTCTTTTGAACTCAAATTGATTACTTCCAATGGCTCCTTATATGGCTGAATGGTATTCTCCTCACGCTCAAGCAACCGTGAGACCTCTTCCAAAATCTCATCATAGTCTTCTTCTTCGGCCCCATACACAAGGCATTCAAAGTTGGGAGAGGGTGTAGGGTCATTGTATTCAACATGTTTTTTAATTAATCTGCACATATGATTTATGATTGGTTTTAGAAACGGATACATATAACAAGTGATCATGCATATTGAATTTCAATTATTGTTTATTTTGAAAGGTTTTTTCTGATTACCATTTTCCAAGAAAAAGAAGAAAATAAAGACACAATTTGGGAAACAAAGACAACTTTTATTATTGATTTTAAAAGTCACATCAAACAGATAAGCCCATACAATATTAATACCTTCACCTTGGGCAGAGTGAAAGCTTTTCAAAAAGATTAACAAAATAAATTACTTTGAAACATGTATGCAAGAGGGAACATCAACGGTGATCCAGTTCTGAACCCTAACTCCGTGCGTCACATAAATTAGCATTTCTGGCTCTACTTCATCTTCCACAATGGCATTAATCCCGAAAACAGTTGGATGAAGATAACCCCAGGTATGGAAGATGTCTTGATACTTTCCTGCAACAGACTTTGACTTTGTGCTCTTACCTTTATCATTCTTTACATAAAACCCCAATCCAGCTCTATTCTTGTTTACGTGTGGATCAACAATTTGTCCCCAAACTTCACTATGGCCATTATGCACAACCTGCTGCACATCCTTAAGTGAAACTATAGAATTCTCATTTCCTCTTATGTTGTCAATGGATAAAGCTTGGAACTGGGTTCCAACAGCAGCTTCATCCTCCTCCACAATGTGGAAAGAGGACTGATGAGATATCAATAAGGCCTGTTCTCCATTTATAATCACCATGTTTCCTTCACGTATAAACTTCAGCTTTTGGTGTAAATTCGAAGTGATAACCCCTGCCTCATGTATCCACGGCCATCCCAGCAAGCAGCTATAAGCGGGTACAATATCCATGACCTGGAAAGTAATTTGAAACAAATGTGGGCCTATATGAATAGGTAAGTCCACTTCACCAATAATAGATTTCCTTGATCCATCAAACGCTTTCACAATAATTCCACTTGGGCGCATGGGCGTTCCTTGATATTTCAACTTCATAAGTGTACTCCTTGGTATAACGTTCAAAGCGGATCCATTATCAATCAGCACGTTGGATAGTGAATCATTCTTGCAGTTCATAGAGATGTGGAAGGCCAAGTTGTAATTCCTTCCTTCATCTGGCAATTCATCATTGTGGAAACTCAGGTTATTACATGACGTAATATTCCCCACTATGCTGCTGAATCGGTCTACAGGCATGTCACTCTCCATAAACTCTTGGTCTAATACCCTCATCAAAGATTCTCTGTGAGCATAGGAATCTATTAACAAAGCCAAGATAGATATTTTTGAAGGATTCTGTAGTAGCTGATCTACAATTCTGTAGTCGCTCATCTTGATTATCTTCAAAATATCGTCCACCTCTTTTTCTAGCGTAGCTCCATTAGATTCACCCACTGCCTTCTTGGGTTCAACATTTTCAACAATTTTCTTTCCTGTACTAACATCTCCAAGAACAACTTGTGCAAATATATGACCGTTGCGGGTCACTCTGTTAGTCTCAACAATATTTCCATCATCAGGCATTGGCTGGATGGGAACTTCCACACCATCTTATAAGATTGTAGCATTATATTTGTAGGGTACAACCTTATCTGACTTGTAGGGGACAAAACCCGGTAAACTAATCACCAATGGAGTAATAGTTGGCTTGCTATGATACTCAACTTCAAAATGGGCAGGTGCACCAAAACAAGGCACAATAACGTTTACCCCCTTCTTCAACACAATCAGTCATTATGGAGTCATCTCTAGAAAATAAATCCTCATCTGAGGAGAAATAATCATCTGCAAAGGCATACTCATTATCCGATTCTTCTTCATCCAAACAGACTTCAATCACATCAACTTCATGGTAATAATCCCTTTGACCTGTAACCTTGATGGTTCCATTATCCAACAACAGCTGAACACCTTTTCTCACAATTGAATATCCTCGGGAGTCTCGACAGCAAATTCAGCAAGATCCATACCGATGTTCCACCTGACTAGCCATGTGGCAGAAAGTAGCATGCAATTGTACAAGATCCCCATTCATATACTCCACATCAAAAATTCTGAACTCGCCAGGACATCCAGAAACCATGTTTACCTCCTCTTCATACTCTACCTTAGGCCTGATTATATGGATGAGGCCCTTATCCATCATCTCCTGCAAATCAGCCTTTATCTTGTCACAACCCTGTATATCTGTATTACAAATAACACAGTCGGCATGGTCATGCGTATAGTAGCTAAATTCACAGAGGTATGAATGCATTTTCACCAAATCTCCTCTAACCAGATTAATATCAAAAATCCAGAAGTCGCCTGGACAATCGACCACCATGTTGACATCATTTGCTCCTCTATGCTTGGGTAGTGGATTGTCTTTCACATTTTGGCCCACATCTTTGGAAGATAGAATATCAGACTTCACCAATTTCTATACCTCAGTCTTTAAAGGATAACAATTCTCAACATTATGCCCTGGTGCTCCCTGATGAAAAGCACATGTTTGGTCCGCCTTGTAATACCAAGGCAAGGGTGATGGTACAGCTGGAGGTGGTCGGGTCTGAACCCACTTCTTCTGAATTAACGTCGGGAGTAACTTTGTATAACTCATAGGGATAGGGTCGTAACTCTCCCTTCTCAGATTATACCCTTGATTCCCCTGCTGGGATGGTCTCTGATAAGCAACGGTGGTTTGTGCTACACCAACAACTGGAGTAACTGAAGCGACTTGTTGATGACGCTGATAATTTCTTCTAGGAGGATTACCCCCCCTCTCTTGCATAACAACATTTGTATCTCCTTCCTTCTTCTTGGTAAACCCATAGTATGGCTTCTTTGTATTTCCAGAACTTTCACCCTTCGTTAAACGACCCTCTCCTACAACCTCTTATAACCGGATACCCATGCCTACCATTTCAGTAAAGTCACTTTGCACACTCGCTACCATCTTCTCATAGTAAAAATCACCTAGAGTCTTCAAGAAAATCTTAGTCATCTCCTTCTCTTCCATGGGAGGAATCACTTGGGCGGCTACCTCACGCCATCTCTGTGCATATTCTTTGAATGATTCAGTGTCTTTCTGAATCATGGCCCTGAGTTGATCACGGTCGGGTGCCATGTCCATGTTGTATTTGTATTGTCTGATAAATGCTTCTCCCAAGTCATTGAAAGTATGGATATTGACGCTATCCAAACTCATATACCACTTCAGCGTAACATCGGTTAAACTATCATGAAAAAAGTAAATCAACAGATGTTGATCATCAGTATGGTTAATCATTCTTCTTACATACATCACCAGATGAGCACGAGGGAAAGTGTTTCCCTTGTACTTCTCGAATTACGGGGCCTTAAACTTTACAGGTTTCTTAACATTCGGGACCAAACATAATTCATTCACATTCTGCCTGAATAGTTCCTTTCCCTTGAGGGCCTTCATGTCCCTCTGCATCTTGTCAAACTGTTCTTGAAAATCATCTATTTTGTCATAAAGACCCAAGTCTTCACTTGGTGGAGGAAAAGGGAGACACATATCATCATTAGAAAATGGAATCATATTCACCGAAGAAGGTGCAACAAGAGCAACATGCACCACATGAGGTGCAGGAGTAATAGTAGTCTAAACAACTGGAGCTTATTTAGGACCAAGGTTGAAACTTTCAGGCGCAAAGTTCTCTGGCATTCCCCATGGATAACCTTGAGGCATGCGATTCTGAATAACAGCTGGAGTAGCAGACACAGGAACAACCATAGCTTCAGTAGTAGCCCTTGTTGGTTGTGGTTGAACACTCGGTGGCTAATTCTGAGCAGCCACCAAAGATTCCATTAGGGCAGTAAGATTGGCCATGTCGGCCTTCAAAGCAAAAACCTCCTCGCGCAGCTCACGATTCTCTTATTCTAAGTTGTCCATCTTCCTTCTGAAATTAGCTCAAGTGTTGTAGTGGTGAGACAACTTGCTGAACAAAGTAAAAAAGCTTGGTAAGACACATGGATATGCATAACAAATGGAAGAAATATGTGCAATATGATGCATGATATGCAATGCACATGATTAATTTTTATTATTAATATTTCAAGGGACTCAAAGATTTATGGACACATTGCAAATATCAAAGTAATAATGCATTTGAAATATTGAAATTTTTTATTATAATAACTTCAAAAATGGATTACAAGTTTCAATAATCCCAAGTACAAGATGAAAAGAAAGTCTAAAACCCTAAGTAGTAAAGCTGATGGAGATCACTCTATACGATGGCGCTTCCCTGTAAGCCTGGTAATCTGAGCCTTCAACCTATGGTTTTCTTCAGCTTATTTGGTGGCAACCTCCTTCCAATAACCTGAATTAGGAAGTGAGCAACTATCAACTGACTGAGGCTTAGGAGAAAATAAATCCCCTTGCCTCTCCATCATCTCTACATCCCGACTCTCAAGAATTTTAATCAAGTTATCTTTCTCCTTCAAGTCTGATCTATAGGAAATCTCTAAGGTTTGGAACTTATTCTTCCAAGCATCCTTTTCTTGCTGCATCCTGACCAAAGCAAGTTGTAGCTCTTCCACATTATCCAATAAGGGAGGAGTGGTCTTCACAAATAAGTCAGGCATAGGCGTTTCTTGGGAATACGACATCTTTAACTGAATAGCTCTCGTTTTGAACCACTGAAGACAGGGCTCCAAAGAAACAACGCCCTTAGGTACCAAGTCTTTCCTACTCTTCTTATAAATGTGACGCCAGGACTTCACAATATGCTCCCTAGCTTCCTTATGGTCTTCTCCCTCCTTCATAAAGAAACTACTCAAATGAATACAATTTGGTTTATCCCTCATCGGATAACCAAGTTGTCATTGTGCAAGAACAGGGTTATAGTTAATTCCTCCCTTTGTACCAAGAAGAGGTACATTGGGGAAACTACCACAACTATCGACAATCTCTACATCCTCGTAAGCTCGGTGATACCAATCAATATCCGAGTTAGTAAGTGCCATGATCTTAGGAGCCCAACGGGGTTCCTTCTTGACATCCCAGAAAGCATCAGCCTGAGGCTTATGAGAAATGACCCATCGGTATAAGAGAGGCGTGCAACAGACAATCATCCCCCCATGATAAGAATTTCGAAGATGAATAGAGTGATAAGCATCACCCAACAATGTAGTAACTGGGTTTCCAATCATGAAGATCCTGACAGCATTAATGCCAACAAACTTGTCCACATTAGAAAATAAGAACAACCCGTAAGCAAGTAGAGCAAATATGGCCTCAAAAGTGACTGTACTCTTCATCCTAGCAAAGTAACGAGCTTTCTCTAATAAGAACTGAGCTAGTAATCCTATAATTCCTCCTTTAGTAGTCATATGGGCTTCATCCTCAGACTTCCCCAGATGGATCAAAGCAGCAATCTTGTTTGGTTTTGGCTCACCCTTCAAACCAGTAAAAGGAATACGATTGGTAATAAGTAAATCCAACATATAAGAATACTCCTCTAGTGTGGGCATCAACTGATAGTCCGGGAAAATAAAGCAATGATACATCGGATCATAGAACTGGACCAAGGTCGAGAGAATATCCTCCTTCATCCTAAGCTTCATGAGAGGAATGATGGATCCATACTTCTTCCGAAAATATGCAAAACACTCAATCTCAGGAATTAGATTGATCAACTCATCTATCTTGGGATCTTTAAAACTATAATTCCCGGTCTTTCTTTTTCCAGAATCCATGGTCAAAAGGTACCTGAGATATTCACAAATGGTCAACTTTCAAGTCCCTTGAAATAAAATTTCTTCAAAAGATGTTTATGAGTGCATGGATGCATGATGCGACAATCACACACAAGATCACAAACATAAGGTTCATAGGTTCAACGTCACGAGCATGAGGTCGAAGGTACTACCCATAAGGTATGGTCTAAAAGTTATCACCTGCAGAACAAGGTTCTAGAGGTTCCCAGAGTCTACATCCTTCCTTCGGATATTACCAACTTCCCGATTAACTCGATAATTAGTAATATTCTCAAGAAAAACTCGTTCGAGCGTAGTATCGCGTGACAACTATTTCCGGATTACTCCGTCATAGCTTCCTCACTACACCTAAAAGGACAAGATGCGTTAGGTATTATACAGTCCTCAGCTTCAGCAGGCTCCCAAGTCGAAATCAGTACGTCTTCCCGATTACTCAGTAAACGAAACTACAGTCAAAGGGGCCTCCACTGAGTGGGGGATCTCATGCCTCCTTTTTTGGGATTACTCCCTTAAAGTTAACATGACCATACCACCCGTCCTATCTTAAAGTTTTCCTAAGTCCGGGTATAGGACTTATGAGTAATCACTAAGCACCCTAAAAACCAAGAAAATCCATATAAACATATATAAACATATAACACATAAACAACAATAGCGCATACACAAATATAAACAAAGATAGGCTCAACCCACTTAGGGATGGACCACCAAGAGGTCAATCTTTCCCCAGTGAAGTCGCCATTTTTCTGTAGCGGTAGAAATGTTTAAGACTAAGCCATTGGATTGACTAGACATACACAGATCAAAATAAAAATCAACACCTTGCTTTATTGTTTCCAAAGGAATGGGAAAAGAGCGAGTAACCCAAAAAGAGGGGGAAAGATTCAAGGTAAGTGGGTTGGTTATGAAAAGGGAAGGTATTATCACCCTAAACATCTACGGTACTCCGCAGGAACCTCTTTGTAAAAATCTGTATATTTTGGCCATAAAATATTGTATGAAAAATAGATGGTGGAGGTGAGAAAAGAAGCATTTTTTTATGATTTTTGAACCCGCCGCGGTTGTGAACCTTTAGTGCATACGTACCATCTTTCATGCAATAAGGGATCAGGGTACACGTAGTTCCTCTTTTAAAATTTTAAAACACAAGTGTGTTGGTTGATTTTATGAGATAAGACATCATCGTCATTGTTCGTATGGAAAACATACTTATTACCCACAATCATGAGAAAGGAGAATTTGCATTATCTCAAAGTGGATGATATGGCTTGGATTTTAAAATCAACAATGCCTCACTCAACACGCAGGTGAAAAATATCTCTGTTCACTACATATTATAGAAGTATAGTTGTTTGCATCACTACAAGAATTGACAATATTCAAATCTTTTGAGAAAAGTCTTAAACTAAAAAGCCAAAGTGGCAAAATGTTTTGAAATGAGATTTATTGACTTTTAGTCTTCTCACAAAAAAATGTCAAGGTATTATTAAGTTGATTTAATTTTATTTATGAAAATGCATGGACATAAGTTCAAGTTTGTTATGAAAATGATTCAAGTTTCAAAACAAGAAGAGTTTTCAAAAGGAGGAGGGAGATTTTTGAAATTAAAGAAGATGGGAGGAGAAGAAGGGACTATTCTAAAGCATAAGGTAAAAGCTAGGGATAGGAACCATCTAACCAACAAGAAGCCAATACTTGACATTATGAGCCAAGATAGAATTCCCATTCTTTGGATTGAAACCAAGCAAGAGAAGATACTAGACCTCTTGAGAAAACCAAGCTTCAAGTGTATTAAGTCTTCACAAAAATTGGGTAGAGTAACGACTGTATACGGGTGAATTCCAGATTACAAACAAAGAATGTAATTACAATAACCTGCACCTAAAAAAAACAAATAACCCAATGTCTTGAGGTAAACCTCAAGAACTCCAGAAAAAATATCAATTAAGGTCACAAGGTTTCCAAAATAGGCCAAGGTTTCTAATCCTAAGTCCAAGAAGTCCAATGTTCCATAATGCCAAGGATAGTAACCAAATAGTCCAAGTAACATTAAAGTTTTTTATAGTTCATGTTGATTATTAGGTGTCTTAAAAAAAGAAAAGCTCAAGTGAGCAAAAATAAAAATGGCAAGAGAGTAAATGCTCAAGTGAGAAAAGATGAAAAATAGCATGAAATGTAAATGGTAAAGTAAATGGTGCATAAAATAAAATAGAATAAAATAAAATCACAAAATAAAGTCAATTATCAACAATTAGTGGTTAGTTGGATGACCATCTTGAAACTTGCATTTGAAATTCATTAGAGGATTGGTAGAACCAAAGCCTCCACACAACAAGTTGCATTTGATTTTTTTCAAGTATATCATCCATTTGGAATCCTCACAAGTACCATTTAATGATCAACAATGTTTAAGTGATCCGCGTTGACCAAAAGTGTTGTAGATCCATTAGAGGATTGGTAGAACCAAAGCCTCCACACAATGAATCTCAAAGTTATTGGATCAAAGGGATCAAATTAACATACTTGGGGTTACAAATATATGTTTGGGCCATGAATGATCACTTATTCGAATCGGGACAAAATTTAGCGCTATGTTAAGCAATCGTAAGTGGACTTATATAGAAGTCACACCTATTTTGAGGCCGGTCAATAGCAATCTATGCACCATTTGTTTTGAGACATGATATAGAGATTATGCTCCAATAACACTTAGTGCAATAAGAAAGGGATGAAATGAAGAGGGGTGGGAAAGAATACAAACCACATTTGAATTAAATTTTAATTAAACTATTATTAAAACCATTCATCTATTTTTATGGAGTTAGACTCAACACCATGGATTCAATGACGTTAACAAAGTTCATAATCAAAAATTCAACCCAAGATCAACCAGAAAATAATCACAAAATAATATTGCATTTAATATATACATTAAAAAATGTTTTAAAATAGGAATAAAAGAAAATAATATCAACTATGTTCAAATTAATAAAGAAATAAAAAGTTAGACCATAGAAAAACCAAAAAAGGACTCAAATATTTTTATAAAATTTTTGGTAATTTTTTAAAATTAGAAACTATTTTTTTAATAAAAAGAAATGAGTAAAATAACCAATAATGATAAAAAATATCAAAGTCAGAAATAAAAAATAAATGAGGTCAGCAATATTTGTCACAATATCATTGGATCATTCCATATTTTTTTTCTTCAGAATTTTAAAATGCATAAAAGTATTTTTTAAACATTTAAAACAATTCAAATAAAGTGAAAATTTATAAAAAATATCAAAACACAAAATAAAATTGTGAAAAATTAAAAATCAGAAAGAGAAAAATTAAAAATAATTTTCATGATTTTTTTCTGATTTTTTGGACTAAAAATGAAATTTTTATGATTTTTTTAAGCTTAAAACAATTAAATATAAAAACTCAGAAATAAAGAATAAAGTCAAAAATATGTGGACCATTGAATGAGAACCAAAACAGATTAGTAATCAAATCCAAGGGATTTGCCGCGCTGTGCATATCATGGCCATTAGTGAATAAAACACTAGATCACTTATTTATATCATAAATTCAAAAACACAAGTGGCGCGCCTTCATTGGTTGGAAGATGACACGTTGGTCATCTTCAACCTCCATCCAACGTGAATTGCAGGTCTCTCAAACTATAAAATCGAAGCTCATACCTATGCCATTCACTTCGTCTCTTTAAGACGAAGACAACCACACCTTCGCGACAAATTTATATAAACTGTAGCCCAAGCAATTTGGAAGGAAAGTTTTGAAAAGGAATTGTAAATTTCATGGTCAAAACGTGTTTCCAAATAAATGCAAGTGTTGCGACTAGAACCAGGGACATGAGAGCATCACAATGATATCAAAGTTTTGAAGAATTGATGGAGAAATCTACCTATTGAAGTTGAGTTGTAGAGCTCTGAAACTGGAATTCTATGGAGCAATATAGCGCATGATTCTTGAAGGTAATTTAATGGTTAGCTTCAGGGAAGATCAAGGAAGGTGAATTGATAGAAAAATTAGATTGAAAAACGCTTGAATACTGATTACGAAGTTACAAAAATTGAGTTATGGAGCAAGTTTGGCAGGGTGATTCTGGCTATCCAAGCTTGAGAAAATGAATGGGATAGTTCATGTATTTATAGGAGAAGAAAATGAGATCAAAAAGAAGAGTGAATGATGCATTTTGGAGGGAATTCGTGCAAACCTGATGCACGAGTGAAGTGTGATCTTATTTTCACCAAAACTCATCCAATCTTTGCGTTTTGAGGTGCTAAACACTGCTGGCAAGTTTGTTAATCAAGTTTAAATCAAAAACATGCATAAATCTTTTGATTAGAGGCCACATTATGGATTTCAAAATTCTAACTTGGTGAGAAATTCAGTTCCAAGTTACCAATTTGAAAATAATGGCATTTTCAATTCAAGAAGTATTAGGGAACGATTCTTGATGCTTTAGAAAGATGAGGTTACAAGCTTTGCAATGGAAAAAGAATGGAGTTAAATGGATGCTTGAGCTGAAAGTTGCATTGAGTCAAAGTTGGGGAAAAAAGGATTGACTTTCCATACTTAGAAATATTTCAAATTTTTCTTCAAAAGTGACCTATAATGTCTTGCATCCAAACATGGCCTTCCACTTGGAATTTGCTCTTGACCAAAAAATATGGCATTAATTACACCTATTGAATGACATTTTGAAACTCGAACCATTCAAAATCTCCAAAAATTGAGAGAGTTATGTATTGTTGATGTTGGCAAAAAATCATGAAATAACCTATAATCTTTTATATCCTTAGGGTGTCTTCCATCCATTTTCTCACTTTTCACATAAAAGAAGGAATAAAGCTAACATCCTCAAGATCATTATGGAAAAAGAGTAGGCTCAAGGTGATAAGAATTGACCAAGTTATGATCATTTGAAGTCACATATGAGAAAACGAGGGTTCATATGGAGGACTTGTAATCTTTCTTCATCATCAAGTTTCTTCCACATGAATATTCCTTGAAACTTTTGAAGTGATTTTTTAATAACCCTTTGAAGAGAATTATGTATATGGAATCACTCAAAAATACCAAAAGATGAGAAAGATATACTTCTTTGAAGTTTAAAATCCTAGCTCTTAAATCAAGAAAATGCTTTGAGGAATTTTGACAATTTTGAACAACCTTCTCGTACCAACACTCTTTCTCTGTAAATAAAACTTATTTAGGAAGATAATGAGAACTCATAGCCACCAAAAACACTTTCATATCTTGATAATTTATAGAAATATGCACTTGTGATCAATGGGAACAAGACCGTGTTCAATCATGATAACTTCTTCCATCAACCCCTTGTACCTTTGAATCAATTTGATAAATTTGAAATGTGATGAACCCAAAGTAAACCTTGCCATTCCATTTCTTCCAAAAAAAAACTTCAATGGTGAGGTTTGTATTTCTCAAGCTTTATTGACTAGGGCATAGAAATAAACTCATGAACCCATGGATCAATTTGCTAAGCCACATTGCCTTTACCTACATTAATAACAAGTAAGACCATCCAACATTGAATTTTATTAATTAGAAATAAAATCAAGACAAAATATCCATGATCACAAAAGAAAACAAGTCGAGGTTCTTGGTTATTCCTCAAAGAGCAAAACTAAAGATAGGGAGAAGAACCAAAAACCCTAATATGATCTTGTTGTGATTGAATCAACATGGTATGATGAAGGAATCTTAGGGGGGGAAATTGGGGTACAACAAGGGTATTGGGCGAAGCTTTCGTGGAAAGTGATATGCCTTTAGACCAATTCAGAAGTGTGGTATGGACCATTACATTATGTAATAACCTGAGTTTCTGCAACGATGAACTGCCCGATGAAGGAAGGAATCACAATCTGGACCTCCACATCTCTATGAACTGCAAGAATGGTTCATTATCCAATGTGCTGATTGATAATGGATCCGCATTGAACGTTATACCAAGGAGCACACTTATGAAGTTGAAATATCAAGGAACTACCATGAGCTTGTAACTGTAGAAATGTTTAAGACTAAGTCATTAGATTGACTAGACTTATACAGATCAAAATAAAAATCGCCACCGCGCTTTATTGTTTCCAAAGGAATGGGAAAAGAGTGAGTAATCCAAAAAGAGGGGGAAAGATTCTAGGTAAGTTGGTTGGTTATGCAAAGGGAAAGTATTAGCACCGTAAACATCTATGGTACTCCGCATGAACCTCTTTGAAAAATCTGTATATTTTGGCTATAAAATTTTGTATAAAAATAGATGGTGGAGGTGAGAAAAGAAGTATTTTTTATGATTTTTACACCCGCCGCGGTTGCGAATCATTAGTGCCTACGTACCACCTTTCGTGCAATAGGGGATCAGGGTACATGTAGTTCCTGTTTTAAAAGTTTTAAAAAACAAGTGTGTTGGTTAATTCTATAAGATAAGACATCATCATCATTGTTCGTGTGGAAAACACACTTACTACCCACAATCATGACAAAGGAGAGTTTGCATCATCTCAAAGTGGAGGATATGGCTTGGATTTTAAAATCAACAATGCCTCACTCAACACCCAAGTGGAAATATCTCTCTTCACTACATATTATAGAAGCATAGTTGTTTGCATCATTACAAGGATTAACAAGAGTATAATCTTTTGAGAAAGGTTTTAAAATAGAAAGACAAAGTGGCAATAATGGTTTGAAATGAGATTGATTGACTTTTAGTCTTCTCACAAAAAAATGTCAAGGTATTAATAAGTTGATTGAAATTTGTTTATGAAAAATGTTTTGAAAATGCATGGACATAAGTCCAAGTTTATTATGAAAGTGGTTCAAGTTTCAAAACAAGAAGAGTTTTTAAAAGGAGGAAGAAGATTTTTGAAATTAAAGAAGATGGGAGGAGAAGAAGAGACTATCCTAAAGCATAAGGTAAAAAGCTAAGGATAAGAACCATCTAACCAACAAGAAGCAAATACTTGACATTATGAGTCAAGATAGAATTTTCATTCTTTGAATTGAAACCAAGAGAGAAAAGATATTAGACCTCTTGAGAGAACACAAAATTCAAATGTATTAAGTCTTCATAAAAATTGGGCAGAGTAGCAGTTGTATACGGGTGAATTCCAGATTACAAACAAAGAATGTAATCACAATAACCTGCACACAAAAAAACAAACAACCCAATGTCCTGAGGTAAACCTCAAGAACTCTAGACAAAATATCAATTAAGGTCACAAGGTCTCCAACATAGGTCAAGGCCTCTAATCCTAAGTCCAAGAAGTCCAATACTCCATAATGCCGAGGATAGTAACCGAATAGTCCAAGTATCATTAAAGCATTTTATGGTTCATGTTGATTATTAGGTGTATTAAAAGAGAAAAGAAAAGCTCAAGTGAGCAAAATAAAAATAACAAGAATATAAATGCTCAAGTGAGGAAAATAAAAATGGCATGAAATGTAATGCTTAAAGTAAGTCGTACATAAAGCATAAAAATAAAAGCATAAAGTAAAAACAATTTAATAATTAGTGGTTAGTTGGATGACCATCTTGAAACTTGCATTCGGAACTCATTAGAGGATTGGTAGAACCAAAGCCTCCACACAACAAGTTGCATTTGCTTTTTGTCAAGTATATCATCAATTTGGAATCCTCAAAAATACCATTTAATGATCAATGATTTTTAAGTGATCCACGTTGACCAAAAGTTTTGTAGACCCATTAGAGGATTGGTAGAACCAAAGCCTCCACACAATGAATCTCAAGGTTATTGGATCAAAGAGATCAAATTAACACACTTGGGCTTGCAAACATAGGTTTGGACCACGAATGATCATTTATTCAAATCAGGACAAAATTTAGCGTTATGTTAAGCAATCGTAAGTGGACTTATATAGAAGTCGCACCTTTTTTAAGGCCGGTCAACAGTAATATATGCACCATTTATTTTGAGACATGATATAGAGATCATGCTCCAATAACACTTAGTGCAATAAGAAAGGGACAAGATGAAGAGTGGTGGGAAAGAATATAAACCATATTTGAATTAAAATTTAATCAAACTATTATTAAAATCATTCATCCATTTTTGTGGAGTTAGACTCAACACTATGGATCCAATGATGTTAATAAAGTTCGTGATAAAAAATTCAACCCAAGATCAGCCAGAAAATAATCACAAAATGATATTGTATTTAATATATACATTAAAAAAGGTTTTCAAAATGTTTTAAAATAGAAATAAGAGAGAAAAATAATAACTATGTTCAAATTAATCAAGAAATATTAAGTAAGACTATTGAAAAATCAGAAATGAACTCAAATATTTTTATAAAATTTTTGGTAATTTTTTAAAGTCATAAACTATTTTTAAAATTAAAAGAAATAAGTAAAATAACCTAAAAAAATGATAAAAAATACCAAAGTCAGAAATAAAAAGTAAATGAGGTCACCAATATTTGTCACAATATCATTGGATCATTCCATATTTTTTTTCTTCAGAATTTTAAAATGCATAAAAGTATTTTTTAAACATTTAAAACAATTTAAATAAAGTGAAAATTTATAAAAAAATATCAAAACACAAAATAAAATTGTGAAAAATTAAGAATCAGAAAGAGAAAAATTAAAAATATTTTTCATAATTTTTTCAGATTTTTTGGACTAAAAATGAATTTTCTATGATTTTTTGAAGTTTAAAGCAATTAAATATAAAATCAGAAATAAAAATAAAGTCAAAAATATGTGGACCATTAGATGAGAGTCAAAACACGTTAGTAATCAAATCCAAGGGATCTGGCGCACTGTGCATATCATGGTCATTATTGAATAAAGCATAGAATCAAATATAAATTAGAAATTCAAAAAATACAAATGACACGCCATCATTGGTTGAAAGATGACACGGTTGTCATCTTCAACCTCTAGCCAGTCCCAAAACCAGGTTGCTCAATCTATAAAATTAGAGCACGAGACCTATGTCATTCGCTTCGTCACTTCAAGACGAAGACAACCACACCTTCTCGACAAATTCATATAAATTATGGCTCAAACAATTTAATAGAGAAGTTTTGAAAAGGGATTTGAAATTTCATGGTCAAGACGTGTTTCCAGATAAAAGAAAGTATTGCGACTAGAACCAGGGAAATGAAAGCTTCACAATGATATCAAAGTTTGGAAGAATTGATGGAGAAATATACCTATTGAAGTTGAGTTGCAGAGCTCTAAAACTGGACCTCTATGGATCAATACAAGTCACGCTTATTGAAGGTAATTGTATGGTTAGCTTCATTAAAGATCAAGGCAGGTGAATTAATAGGAAAATTAGATTGAAAAAGGCTTGAATACTGATTTTGAAGTTGTAGAAAAAAGAGTTATGGAGCAAGTTTGGCAGAGTGGTTTTGGTTGTTCAAGCTTGAAGAAATGAATGAGGGATGACCCTTTATATATAGGGAATCAAATGGAATGTTCAAGCGTGTGAAATGATGAAGTTTGGAGGGAAATCGTGTGAAGTTGCAAACAAGAAAAGTGTGACTTCTAATTTGATCAAAACTCATCCAAAACGCACATTTTGCTAAGCTGATCACTTCTGGAAGTTTACTAAACATGTTTAGAAGCAAAAACGCACAGAAATAATGTGTTTAGAAGCTAAATCAAGGATTTCAAATTCTGACTTTTGAAGAAACTTCAATTTCAAGTTACCAAGTTCAAATCAATAGCATTCTCAGCTCAAGGGGTCTTAGGGCATGATTCTCGATGCTTTAGAAAGATGAGGTTACAAGATTTGCAACGGGAAAATAATGGAATCAAATGGATGTTTGAGCTGAAAGTTGCAATGAGTCAAAGATGGGATAAAAAAGGTTGACTTTCCATACTTAGAAATATTTCAATTTTTTCTTCAAAAGTGACCTATAATGTTTTGCATCAAAACATGGGCTTCTTATTGGAATTTTCTCTTGACCAAAAAAGATGGCATGCAATAGACCACTTGAGTGACATTTTGAAACTTGAACCATTCAAAATCTCCAAAAATTGAGAGAGTTACGAATTGTTGAAGTTGGAAAATAAATCATGAAATGACCTTTAATATTTTGTATCCCTAGGACATCTTCCATCCATTTTATAACTTTGCATATAAAAGAAGGAATATAGTTCACATCCTCAAGATCATTATGGAAAAAGAGTGAGCTCAAGGTGATAAAAATTGACCAAGTTATGATTATTTGAATTCACACATGGGAAATTGGGGGTTCATCTGGAGGACTTGTAATCTTTCTTCAACATTAAGTTTCTTCCATATGAAAAATCCTTGAAACTTTTGAAGTGATTTGTTAATAACCCTTTGTAGAGAAGTATGTTTTTGGAATCAATCAAAAATACTAAAAGATGAGCAAGATATACTTCTTTGATGTTCAAAACCCTAGCTCCTAGATCAAGAAAATTCTTTGAGGAACTTTGACAATTTTGAACAACCTTCTTGTACCAACACTTTTTCTTTGTAGATAAAAGTTGTTGAGGATGATAATTAGAACTCATAGCAACCAAAACCACTTCTATATCTTGAGAATTGAGAGAAATATGCACTTATGATCAATGGGAACAAGACCTTGTCCAACCATGACAACTTCTTCAATCAACCCCTTGTAGTTTTGAATTATTTTTCATAACTTTGAAATGTGGTGGACCAAAATACATCTTGCCATGCCATTTGTTCCAAAACAACTTCAATGGCGAGGTTTGGATTTCTCAAGCTTTATTGACTAGGGCATGGAAATAAACTCATGAACCCATGGATCAACTTGCTAAGCCACATTGCCTTTACCTACATTATTAACAAGTGAGACAAACCAACATTGCATTTTATTAATTAAAAGGAAAGTCCAAACAAAACATGAATGATCACAAAAGTAAAACAAGTCAAGGTGCTTGGTGATTCCTCAAAGAGAAAATCTAAAGATAGGGAGGAGAACCAAAAACCCTAAGGTGATCTTGTTGTGATTAAATCAATATGGTATGATGAAGGGATATTAGGGGCAAAATTGGGGTACAACAGCTGCCCTTATTTAATTTTATTCTATCTAGAGATACGAAGGTTAAAAATCTTCGTGTCGATGTGATCGAAGATACTTAAATATAAAACAAACCCTATTTTTGGCCCTAAGATGCCATGCAATGCTTATGAATGCATATGAACAACTTCAAAGGGACGCAAAACACCACTGGGGATGTAGCAAAGGAAATAAGGATCAAAAGGGAAACCCAAACAGGAGAATGAATCACTGGTGAATCAAAAAGACCCGACTCATAGAGGATGGTAAAAAGTCAAAAGATACACCAACTCTTACTGAAGGCGAAACTACCAATGTTCACTGAAGGTAGAAAAAGAAAAGAAATAACAACACCTACGTTCACTGACGGTGAGCTACCAACGTTTACTGAAGGTAGCAAAAAGATAACAATCATCAACTTTCACTGATGGTAACCTACCAACTTTCATTGAAGGTAGAGAGAGAAGAAAATATCATAGCACTGTCGTTCACTGACAGTGAACTACCAACGTTCACTGAAGGTAGAACAAAGATAACAATCACCAACTTTCACTGATGGTTACCTACCAACTTTCACTGAAGGTAGTAAGAGAAAATATCATCGCACCGACGTTCACTGACGATGAACTACCAACGTTCACTGAGGTTAGCAAAAAGATAACAATCGCCAATTTTCACTAATGGTGACCTACCAACTTTCACTGAAGGTATAACGGAAAATATATCTTAACATCACCGTTCACTGACGATGAACTACCAATGTTCACTGAGGGTAGCAAAAAGATAATAATCACCAACTTTTACTGATGGTGACCTACCAACTTTCACTGAAGGTAGAGAGGAAAATATATCATAACATTTCCATTCATTGACAATGAACTACCAACATTCACTGAGGGTAGTAAAAAGATAACAATCACCAACTTTCACTGATGGTGACCTACCAACTTTCACTGAAGGTAGAGAGGAAAATATATCATAACATCGTCGTTCACTATCGATGAACTACCAACGTTCACTGAGGGTAGTAAAAGATAACAATCACCAACTTTCACTGATGGTGACTTACCAACTTTCACTAAAGGTAGAAAGGAAAATATATCATAACACCTCTGTTCATTGACGATGAACTACCAACGTTCACTAAGGGTAGCAAAAATATAACAATCACCAACTTTCACTGAAGGTGACCTACCAAGTTTCACTGAAGGTAGTAAGAGAAGATATACTATAGCACCGCCGTTCATTGATGATGAACTACCAACGTTCACTGAAGGTAGAAAAAAGATAAAGATCACCAACTTTTAATGAAGGTGACCTACCAACTTTCACTGTAGGTAGTAAGATAATATATATCATAGCACCGCCGTTCACTGACGATGAACTACCAACATTCACTGAGGGTAGAAAAAAGATGACAATTACCAAATTTCACTGATGGTGATCTACCAACTTTCACTGAAGGTAGTAAGAGAAGATATATCATAGCATCACCGTTCCCTGATGATGAACTACCAAAGTTCACTGAAGGTAGGAAAAAGATAACAATCACCAACTTTTACTGAAGGTGACCTACCAACTTTCACTGAAGGTAGTAAGAGAAGATATATCATAGCACCGCCGTTCATTGACGATGAACTACCAACATCCACTGAGGGTAGCAAAAAGATAACAATCACCGACTTTCACTTATGGTGATCTACCAACTTTCACTAAAGGTAGAGAGAAAATAAATATCATAGTACCGCCGTTCACTGACGATGAACTACCAACATTCACTGAAGGTAGAAAAGAGATAACAATCACCAACTTTCACTGGTGGTGATCTACCAACTTTCAATGAAGGTAGAGAGAAAAGAATTATCATAGCACCGCCGTTCACTGACGATGAACTACCAACATTCACTGAGGGTAGCAAAAAGATAACAATCACCAACTTTCACTGAAGGTAGTAAGAGAAGATATATCATAACACCTCCGTTCATTGATGATGAACTACCAACATTCACTGAGGGTAGAAAAAAGATAACAATCACCAACTTTCACTGATGGTGAGCTATCAACTTTCACTGAAGGTAGATAGAAAAGAAATATCATAGCACCGCTGTTTACTGATGATGAACTACCAACGTTCACTGAGGGTAGCAAAAATATAACAACGTTTTTCCCAAAATTCCGGCATTTTGCCTAGAACGGGTCTCAACTTCTTATTTAACCAAGGCATTCGGCCTAGAAAGGGTAATGTATGAGCTATCTCAAATAAAGAGACTACTACTTACAAAGATTTCTTAACTATCTGTCTCTGTCATATCGAAAAGACTTATCATCCACTGGAGTAATTTGACAACAAATTGCAAACTATTCACTCATAGAGAAGATAGCAAAAAAGTAACGTCGACTTTTACGAGGAAGTACAAGTTGCTTAAATATAGAGACTTGCTACTTGCTGTCATGGAGGATTGCAGAAATGACTCTCTGGGGAGAACAATATGGCTGTGCAAGAAGGCTAAAGCAAAAATCTTCCATGAGGGATAACTCAGTGGGGAAATTGAAAGACTATACACTCTCTGCTTAAGGCTGACACTCTATTGGAGAGAGGACAACATAACTCTGCAAAACAGGGTAATATGCCAACAAAATATCAATGAATGCGAATGAACAATGATTTTCTAAATTTAACTATGCATAATGTATGTATGAATATATGAGTGTTATCATGTATATGCTGACAAAATAGACATATAACATTGGGAGTAACCTGGCAAAACCAACTCGGGCACAAACAACACTCGAGCTAATTTCAGAAGGAAGATGGACAACTTAGAACAAGAGAATCGCGAGTTGGGCGAGGAAGTTTTTGCTCTAAAGGCCGACATGGCCAATCTCACTGCTCTGATGGAATCTATGGTGGGTGCTCAGAATCAGCCACCGAGTGTTTAACCTCAATAAACAAGGGTTACTACTGAAGCTCTGACTGTTCCTGTGTCTGCTACTCCAACTGTTATTCAAAATCGCATGCCTCAAGGTTGTCCATGGGGAATGCCAGAGAACTTTGTGCCTGAAGGTTTCAATCTTGGTCCTAAAGATACTCCAGTTGTTCAGACTACTATTACTCCTGCACCTCCTGTGGTGCATGCTACTCCTTCTGCGCCTCCTTCGGTAAATGTGGTCCCATTTGCTAATGATGATATGTATCGTCCTTTTCCTCCACCAAGTGATGACTTGGGTCTCTATGATAGAATGGATGTTTTTCAAGAGAAGTTTGACAAGATGCAGAGGGAGATGAAGGCCCTCAGGGGAAAGGAATTGTTCGGGCAGAATGTGAATTATTTATGCTTGGTCCCGAATGTCAAGATACCTGTGAAGTTTAAAGTCCTGGAGTTCGAGAAGTACAAGGGAAACATTTGTCGTCGTGCTCATCTTATGATGTATGTAAGGAGAATGTCTACCCACCCTGATGATCAACATCTGTTGATTCACTTTTTTCAGGATAGTTTGACTGGTGTTGCGCTAAAGTGGTATATGAGTTTGGACAACGTCAATATCCATACTTTCAACAACTTGGGAGAAGCATTTATCAGACAATACAAATATAACATGGACATGGCTCCTGACCGTGATCAACTCAGGGCCATGGTCCAGAAGGACAGGGAATCGTTCAAAGAATATGCACAGAGATGGCGCGAGGTAGCCGCCTAAGTGATTCCTCCCATGGAAGAGAAGGAGATCACCAATATTTTCTTGAAGACTCTGGGTGCTTTCTACTATGAGAGGATGGTTGCAAGTGCGCCAAGTGACTTTACTGAAATAGTAGGCATGGGTATCCATTTAGAAGAGACTGTAAGAGAGGGACGTTTAACAAAAAGTGAAAGTTCCAGAAATACGAAGAAGCCATCCTATGGGTTTTCCAAAAAGAAGGAAGGAGATACAAACACTGTCATGCAAGAAAGGAGGGTTAATCCTCCCTAGAAGAAATTATCAGCATCATCAACAAGTCGCCTCAGTTACTCCAGTTGTTGGTGTAGCTCCGACTACCGTTGTTTATCAGAGACCATCCCATCAGGGGAATCAAGGGTATAATCAGAGAAGGGAGAGTTATGACCCTATTCCTATGAGTTATACAGAATTACTCCCAATGTTAATTCAAAAGAAGTTGGTTCAAACCCGACCACCTCCCGTTGTACCATTATTGTTGCCTTAGTATTAGAAGGCAGACCAAACATGTGCTTTTCTTCAAGGAGCACCAGGGAACAATGTTGAGAACTGCTTTCCTTTGAAAACTGATGTATAAATTGGTGAAGTCTGGTATCTTATCATTCAAGGATGTTGGCCCTAATGTGAAAGATAATCCTCTACCAAAGCATGAAGGAGCAAATACTGTGAACATGATGGCCGATTGTCCAGGCGACTTCCAGATTTTTAATATTAATTTGGTTAGAGAGTTATTATAGTGGTGAGACAGCTTGCTGAACAAAGTAAAGAAGCTTGGTAAGACACCTGGATATGCATAAAAAATGCAAGAAATATGTGCAATATGATGCATGATATGCAATGCACATGATTTATTTTATTATTAATATTTCAAGGGACTTAAATATTCATAGACACATTGCAAATATCAAAGTAATAACACATTTGAAATACTGAATTTTTTTATTATAATAACTTCAAAATGGATTACTAGTTTCAATAATCCCAAGTACAAGATGAAAATAAAGTCTAAAACCATAAGAAGTAAAGCTGACGGAGATCACTCTATACGCTGGCGCTTCCCTGTAAGCCTCGAAATCTGAGCCTTCAACCTCTGATTTTCTTCCGCATATCTGGTGGCAACTTCCTTATAATCACTTGAATCATGAAGTGAGCAACTAGCTTCTGGCTGAGGCTTAGGAGAAAATAAATCCCCCAGCCTCTCCATGGTCTCTACAGCCTGACTCTCAAGAATCTCAATCAAGTCATCTTTTCCCTTCAAGTCTGCTCTATAGGAAATCTCTAAAGTTTGGCCTTATTCTTCCAAGCATCCATTTCCTGTTGCATCCTGACCAAAGCAAGCTGTAGCTCTTCGACATCATCCAATAAGGGAGGAGTTGTCTTCACAAACAAATCAGGCATATGTGTTTCTCTAGAATACGACATCTTAAACTAAATAGCTCTCTCTTGGACCTACTGAAGATATGTCTCCAAAGAAACAGCCCCATAGGTCCCAAGTTTTTCCTACTCTTCCTATGAATGTGACGCCAGACCTTCACAATTTGATCCCTAGATTCCTTATGGTCTTCTCCCTCCTTCAGGAAGAAACTACTCAAATGAATACTATTTGGTTTATCCCTCATCGGATAACCAAGCTGTCGTCATGCAAGAACAGGGTTATAGTTAATTCCTTCCTTTGTACCAAGAAGAGGTACATTGGGGAAACTACCACAACTGTCGACAATCTCTACATCCCGATAAGCTCGGTGATACCAGTCAATATCCGAGTGAGTAAGTGCCATGATCTTAGGAGCCCAATGGGGTTCCTTCCTGACATTTAAGAAAGCATCATACTGAGGCATATGAGAAATAAACCACCGGTACAACAGAGGCGTGCAACAGATAATCATCCCCCCATGATAAGAATTACATAGATGAATAAAGTAATAAGCATCACCTAACAATGTAGGAACTGGTTTTCTAATCATGAAGATCCTAATATCATTAATGTCAACAAACCTGTCCATATTAGGAAATAAGAATCACCCGTAATCAAGTAGAGCAAAGATGGCCTCAAAAGCGATTGTACTCTTCATCCTGGAAAAGTAACGAGCTTTCTCCAATAAGAATTGAGCTAGTAATCCTCTAATCCCTTCTTTAGTAGTCATATGGGCTTCAACCTCAGACTTCCCCAGATGGATCAAAGCAGCAATCTCATGTGGTTTCGGCTCACCCTCCAAAGTAGTAAAAGGAACACGATCAGTACCAGGTAAATCCAACAGATAAGAATACTCCTCTAGTGTAGGCATCAACTGATAGTCGGGGAAAGTAAAGCAATGATACATTGGATCATAGAACTAGACCAAGGTATAGAAAATAACCTCCTTCATCCTAAGCTTCATGAGAGGAATGATGGATCCATACTTCTTCCGAAAATCTACAGAACACTCAATCTCAGAAATTAGACTGATCAACTCATCTATCTTGGGATCTCTGACACTGTATTTTCTGGTCTTTCTTTTTCCAGGATTGTTGTACCCCAAAATTTGCCCTCCCATATTCTTCAAAGTTTTGACAAGCATCATCTCAATTTGCTCAAGTCTCTCAAGGATTGCACAGTTTAATTGCCTCCTAAGGCAGTCAAAATTAGGGTTTTGGTTTCTTCAAGGAATTTGAGATTTTCAAGGGCTCAATCAAGTCTCCTAGGCCTATACACATTGTCAAGCATCTACATGCCAAGTTTCAAGGCTCACAGGGTCAAGTTGCACAGTCAAAAGCCCTAGTTGCTCGACAATTAACTATAGGGGTAAAATGGTCATTTGGCAGTCAAAAGTCAAAATTTTTGGTCAACATCTTATTTTGAGCTCACAATAATCATTTGATCAAGTCTTGATCATGATTCCACAAGCATGGCTCAAAAATCATCAAGATGCAAAAGTTTCCATTTTTGGACAGCTGAAAAGTCAACTGTAACTTGACCAAGGCATAACGTTTTCATGGTTCATCATAAAAATCCCATCCAATGCTCATTTTGAAGGGGATGACATTTCCTACAACTCATCTTCACATTCCAAGTCCAAGAAATGCTCTCACAAAAAGTTATCAATTTCAACATTATAGGTCATGTTCAAAAGTCAACAAAAAAGCATTTTAAGTCAAAGACCATAACTTGAGATTGGTAAATCAAAATTACATGGGACCAAAGGCATTGGTTATAGGACTTCAAGACCTTTCCAAAATGTCCAAGAACATGTTCATATGATCAAAATTGAGAAATATATGCATTGGAGAAGTTGGGAAATTTTTGTGAAATGGCAAAAGTCAACTATCCTTAAAACTTCAATTTTTGACAAAAGGGCCCACTTTCTTCCACTTGATTCAGCTTTTTCATGCCACCCACGTGTCCCATGAACAATTTCAAGACCAAATAATTATTTTTCTATTTTATTTAATTTTTATTGATTTAATTCATTTTAAATCCATAAAAATTCAAATAAAATCCAAAAATTAATTAAATGGCATCTTTGTGGTTTGAATGACTTTTATGTGTCATATGCTAGCTGCCAAAATCGTGCCAAGCTCATTTATGCATAAAATTCAAAATTTGAACCAAGTTTGGAATGTCCTTTAATGGTGGTAAGCCAAAATCTCAAGGCTTAATTGCACAAGATACAAGCTCATAATGTGACCTAAATTCATTGAGACATACATAAGCAAGCCTTGCATACCTAATTCACGACCTAGAATGTGCACAAACGTCCAGAGCAAAATCCAAAAAGTGTCAAAAAAGTGTGAGATCAAAAGGAGTGTTACAGGCATTTTCAGACCAAAAGAGGAACGTGATTCCCTTCTTTGCCATCCCCTGAAGCTAAAGCGACCTTTACCAAGACCTAAGACCTTCTTCAACGCACTATAAGTTGTCCTGAACTCACCTCTGAACATGAAACTTGAGCTCCTTATTCTTGCACTTTTTCTCAAAAGCATTGGCATATTTGTGTTCCTTACTTGATTTCTAACATCACTGTAATATCCAATTGCGTTTTTAGGCCCTGAATCGTGGTGCCCGATTCTAGGGTTCATCCTTTTGTGTTTTGGGCATTTTGTTTCCAGGTACGATTGGAGCAATTCATGAGTATGGATGTGATCAGGGGACCAAGACGAATATGCCCATGGCTTTAGATGGCGTTTTCATGGCCTGAGGAGCATTTTCGAAGCAACCTACGAAACCACCTGCGGATAGAAATCCGCAGGTAAAAAAAACCAGTATCAAAGGAAGAAGACGCTGATGCGTCCCCTCCTCATTCGCTCATTTGAAATATTGCGCATTTTTATATTTTTTTTAGGCATCGTGTTGTTTTACTAATATAATAACCACTGCTTATTATTATTTCAATTGGAACATGTAGCTCAGCTGGCTAAGGCGTTGGTGTAGTGAGCGCTGGGACCTGGGTTCGAATCCCAGGTCCCCCTAATATTTGTTTCATATTTTTCTTAACATGATTTCATGCAGCACGCCTAGATGAACTCCACAGTACACCTCACAAATCCACGCGCCAAGTGGCCAGTCCCACAGATCTGAAGGCCAAGAGATGAGGAGAACCATGCTCCTGGTCAACCCATGCTCCAGGCAATTTCAAAAGTCAAACAGGCTTTAATGCTATTGGGCCAGATTCCAGATTCACCTCCCAAGGGTCCAACACCCCCCTAGTTAAATATTTCTTCTTTTATTTTTCTTTTACTAATTTCTAACTATTAATTATTATTATTTAATTAACCTAAATTATTTATTTTCATAAAATCAGAAAACCAAATATTTTATTCACTTAGTTTAATTATTTTTGTAAATAAATTCTAACATTAATTAACTTAGTTGTTTAATTAGGTTTAATTTTAATCTTTTCACAATAAATAAAATTAATTTAGAATTAGGTCTTTCTTTTGACAACTTTTAATTCCTTTTATTTTATTTTCATTAAAAATATAAAAAACACAAAAACATTTTTTCTTTAATTAAATAATCAATTAGTTAATTAGGTTTAATGTTTAATTTAATTCTAAAAATGGGTCAAAACCCTAAGACGTTCCCGATTCAATCTTCTTTCGCGCTTTAATCTCTTTTGATTATATTTATGTGTCTGTACAAAGTATGTAATAGTTAATTAGGATTTTATCGCCTTATTTAAATTCTCACATTTTATTTTCCAAACGGGTTGTTGTTTTTGGCGATGTATATACCCGCGCCTTGTAATAGCTATATTTACATTTCTGCAATTTATTTTCCGCACTCCTAACTGTTAATTATGCCTGCAAGAATGTATGACAAATAAAACCAATCCGTAGCTCACGAATAACATGCAAAGACAATTTAACTGAAAAACAACGCACATGCACATGCCACTCTTAGGGTACGCCTCACTGGTTGCCTCGAACGTGGTCATCAAGTATAGGGTGTCTTAGAGGTCGCCCTTCTGTCTAAAAGATCCAGTTGCCTCGAAACGGTTTCCTCGGATAAAAAGGATCTAAGGCGTTAGGGTTACTACTAAGATGTCCTACCATTGCTTTGGTGACCACACATGTCCCTTAATCGAATTGACCCGAATACTTCCAACAACGGTGCTACCTACCTCTCAATGGTGGGATGGCACTATCTAAAGGACTCTTACATAGCCTAATTCCTTAGAGTAGGTAGATTCTCATGGGTACTTTCTCTTTTCAAAACAAACAAAAACAACTTTTCGCACCTACACTTTCTAAAAGTTTTCAAACAAATTTTTCATACACTCTTGAGGACAGATACAAGAGTTACTTAGAAATCTTTCAAACGAACTTTTTCAAAACCCACACACACATGAAAAGCAAACAATTTTTGAAAACATAAGAGCAAGTACCTAAGAGCCCATGGATAACCACGGATAGAAAGGGTGCTAACACCTTCCCTTTCTATAAATCTACCTCCCGAACCGAGAAACATTCTCAAATAAGGAATTTTGCTGTGCTTTTGTCCTTTCCAAGTTGGAGAACATAAAAGACGATGGCGACTCTTGCTTACCGCGACATTTTGCGAACCAGCTTAAAAAACAGTCAGTTCTATTTCCACCGATCACAGAACTGGCGACTCTGCTGGGGACATTAATAAGTGGGGTGTACCTTAGGAATAGTTCATCATCATGTTTTCAATTGCTTGCTTTGCTTGATTTAAATATTGTGGGCCTGTCTTGGAGTTTCATAGATCCTAACCCGGATCTGGGGGATACCTTCTAGAAAGTAGCAACAAACTGTGAGGGAACTGTGCGGGGTATACCGACACGGTTAAAGCAGTTTGCTACATTGATGTGGCACTTTGGTGAGTACCGGTAACCCTTGAGTCAAGTCAAGGAGAGTACGAGGCCGCCGTGTGGTGTCATGAAGCATCAACTGACCTTAGGAACCTTACTTGACCATCCTGGCCTCTTTAGGGTAGTGAGATGACCGACTTTGGTGCAGTCCGAAGTTGGTTGATACTCGATACTACACTCATTGAGGGTTGTTTTCTTGGAATATTTTGATCGCCAGTTCAGTGGCTAAATCAAAACAATGAACATAGAAAACAACCCAATGATATTGAGCTCCTTAGGACCCGGTTACTTTTGATAGGACAGGTTTTTGAGCCCACCAACTTCAAGAGGGTAGTACCCCAAACCTCATGCTGGCCTAAACCCTAAGGGCTGTCTGGTGTGATTTGTGTGCCTTATCATGTTTGCTTTATGTGAATACTTGTGGTGTGTCCTTATCATAACATCATAACATCATACAACATCATATGCATCCACTAACCACTTCAGGGGTTCGAATCTTCATCTTTGTTCTTGTTTTGTAGGACATGGAAACTATCCGCAGAAAGACAATTCAGATCAACCTTGTAAGGATCCCTCCTTAGCTTAAGGAGCTTACATCCAGGATTCCCGAGAACTCTTCATTCAGTGAAAGGCATGGTAGACTCATCAGCTTGGTCAATACCAACATTGAAGAGGATATGGTGAAAGTGTTGTTCCAGTTCTTTGACCCTCTGCACCACTGTTTTACTTTCCCGGATTATCAATTGGTGCCTACTTTAGAAGAGTTTTCTCAACTTCTGAAGGTTCCCATTCTCAGTCAACTACCCTACAACGGTACGGAAAGGGAACCAAAACTTGAAGAGGTTTCTAAAGCATTATGCCTACAACCATCTGACATCAAGGGGCATTGGGAAACCAGAAGTGGTATCAAAGGATTCTTAGCAAAGTTCCTGTTTGAGAAGGCCCAAGAATGTTGGAATTCCCTTGACCTACAAGCTTTTGAAGAAGTTGTGGCACTCCTTGTCTATGGGTCGGTGTTGTTCCCGAATCCGGATCAGCTTATAGATATCAATGCTGTCAAGATCTTCATATCCAGGAATCCTATACCTACGTTGCTTGGGGACATCCTCCACTCATGTTACACTCGAACCATGAGAAAAAGAGGTGTTCTCATGTGCTGCACTCCTCTCCTAGCAAGGTGGTTTATTTCGCACCTTCCACAATCAGTTTTGAAGAACGAGCGGGGTTTGAGATGGTCACAACGATTGATGACTTTTATGCATGCTGATATACATTGGTGTTCTCGGTCCAGAGAGAATGTCACTATCATTGATCGTTGCGGAGAGTTTCCTAATGTTCCTTTACTTGGAATTAGAGGGGGCATCACTTACAACCCATGTCTGGCTTTGAGACAGTTTGGATATGCTCGGAGGGATGGCCCTCATGACATGTTGATTCCTGACATAGTTTTTAACTTCGATAACGATGCACAAGGACTCCACCAGAGATTCATCAGAGCTTGAAGGATGCCCAACAGGGTGGATAGTAAGACACTGGGGCACAAGAATCCATCCCCCTGGAGCCTTATCTCAAGTGGGTACGAGCCTGCTCCCAGAAGCTGGTGGTGCCATATCCTCATATTCTCCCTGTGATCAAAGAGCCAGTTTTGGAAGGAGAGGTGCCCTACACCATTCAACATCCTGACATGCCAACATCTTGGGAAGAAATGCAGAAGAGCTGGATCCAACTCAAGGAAGAACGAAATTCTCTTCAAACCAGTCTACATGCCAGTGAGAAGAAGGTCATGGAGCTCACCCGCCTACTTCACGAGGAAAAGACCCTTAACACCTACATCGCTCCAAAGAGGATGCAGAGTGTCTTTTGGGATTAAGTATTTTGTAATGTTTTGCCCATGAGGCCTTGATGTACTGAACAAATTATTTTATACAACGTGTGTTCCTTTTTTGTCTACAACGAATTTGAACTTTCGAACCCTTGAATGCATTGCATAAATAGCATATCATGCATCATGTGCATAACAAGTACTCTTTCTTCTACAGGTTGCTTAATCTTCTCCGCTGTTTATTTCAGCACTCAATCATCATGTCTTCCGAGCCTACTACTGAACAAGCTATCAAGGCCCTCCAGGCCCAGAACGCCCAGTTCCAGGAGCTGGTCATGAGCTTAGCCCAAGGGCAACAGGAGTTGAAGACTCTGCTCTTTAAGCAGAAGAAGAAGAAGAAGAGGACTGTGCTGTTTAACACTAGACGGAGGTTTGGGAATACACTACAGAATGAGGCTGATCAGGCTACTTCCTCTGTAGGGAAGGACAGCCCACCAGGGAGAGAGGTTCCTAGTCCTGTGGTCTCTGACACCGAGACAGATTTCAATGATGAACAATACCCTCCTGCCGAGGACAGGTACAAACAGCTGGAGGACCGGTTAAATGCTATGGAGATTCAACGTGCGCCCGGGCTGGACTTTGGAGACCTAGGTTTATCTTCTGGGGTGGTGATCCCACACAAGTTCAAAGCGCCTGCCTTTGTGAAGTACGACGGGGCTTCTTGTCCTAAGATGCACCTCAGATCATATGTAAGGAAGATCCAGCCTTACACTGCGGACAAGAACCTATGGATCCATTTCTTCCAGGAGAGTCTTTCAGGGACTCAACTCGAATGGTTCTATCAGCTGGATGGAACCAACATTCGTAACTGGGAGGACTTGGCTACTGCTTTTTATAAGCAGTATCAGTACAATTCCGACCTCGCTCCCACGCGTACCAAACTCCAGCGTATGTCGCTAGGAACAGGTGAAGGTTTTAAGGAGTACGCGCAGAAATGGAGAGACCTGGATGGCAGGGTGCAGCCGCCGTTGACTGACCATGAACTCGTGGACATGTTCTTGGGGACCCTGTCTGGTCCGTTCTTTAACCACCTGATTGGTAATTCCTCCGCTGGGTTTACAGACCTGATCCTGACTGGTGAGAGGATCGAGGCTGGTATCAAGTCGGGGAAGATACAGAAAGGTGCCTCCTCGAGTACTGAACAGAAGCCCTTCAAGAAGGAAGCTAGTGCTGTGTATGGTCCCAGAAGACAGAACAAACCAGAACGCTGCCAAGCTGTCAACGCGGTGGTAATTTCAAAACCTGCTGCTGCTCCTCAGCAATACAACCAGCCAAGAGTTGAGAGGCCCAAAAGACAGTATACTCGGCTCAGTATGACCCTCTCTCAGATATTGCCGCAACTGCTGTCAACCAATCTGGTAATTGTCAAGGAAGCTCCAAAGGTTGTGAACACAACATCTCCGAAGTACAACCCCAACGCCCGTTGCGCTTATCACTCTGATAGCCCGGGGCATTCTACTGATGATTGTTGGGCTCTAAGGAATAAGGTTCAGGACCTTATTAATGCTAAGGAAATACATTTCGAGGCGCCCGAAAGGCCCAATGTTGTGACTGCTCCCATGCCCCAGCATGGAGTGAATGATGTGGAAGAAGACCCGTATGTAGCCTCTGTAGATGAGATTGTTACTCCGTTACTGACTGTCAAGAGGAACCTGTTGCTAGCCGGTTTATTTCCGGGATGTAGTAAAGGTTGCCTTCTATGTTCTGTTTCACCTGCTGGTTGTCCTCTGCTGAAGTCAGGCGTCCAAAACCTGATGGATAACAAAGAGATCTTGTTCAAGAAGATTGTTGTTCCTGCTGTCCCCACTGAAGAAGTTTCTATTGTCACTATTTTCAACAACCCTCCTAAGGCTCCCTCAAAGAAGCCTGTCAAAATTATGTCTGTACAAAAGATTGCTCCTATCATCATCACTGTTTCGGGGCCCATCCCCTATAAGTCTGACAAAGCTGTCCTGTGGCATTATGGGACAGATGTTTATGTTCTTGGAGTAAAGCAAGAGTTTGATACAAGTATCGGTGTCAGCAACATCACCGGGCCTGCTAAAGTCACTCGCAGTGGCAGGCTCTTCTCACCAGATATTGTACCTCCAGCAATTCAAAGACCTCTTGTCATCACACCTACCAGTGTGCCTGTTTCCCTTCCTGACCAAGTTCCTGTTTCTACCCCTGCTGCCGAGTCATCTGACGCTCGGGGCAAAGGGATTTCTACTGATGTGCCTGCCCGGACGGAGGCACCGAAGGCCAATGTTGAAGCTTCCAAGCAAGAGATGGAAGAGATCCTCAAGATTATCAAGAAGAGTGATTTCAACGTCGTTGAGCAGCTGGGGCACACCCCATCTAAGATTTCCATGCTATCACTGTTGTTGTGTTCAGAGGCCCATGCCAAGGCCCTGATTGCCTTCCTGAAGATGGCCCACGTGCCACAAGAAACGTCTGCTGATCAATTTACCAATTGTGTGGCCAACTTGACTGCTGATAATGGGTTGGGTTTCTCTAACGCAGATCTGACTGCCAAGGGAAAGAACCATAACGATGCCCTGCATGTCTCCATTGAATGCAGGGGCACTACTCTTGCCCATGTGTTGGTAGACACCGGTTCTTCGTTGAACGTATTACCCAAGAAGGCGCTAGACAGGCTGGATTGTGAGGGTTTAAAGCTCAACCCAAGTAACATTGTTGTTCGGGCCTTTGACGCGTCAAAGAGGATGGTACATGGCGAAGTTGACATTCCAATCAGGGTTGGTTCTCAAGTTTTTGATTCTACCTTCTATGTGATGGACATCCGACCATCCTATTCTTGTTTGCTGGGTCGTCCATGGATCCACAAGGCTGGAGCTGTGACCTCCACATTACATCAGAAGCTTAAGTACCCGGTCAGAGGGAAGATCGTAACAGTTCAAGGGGAGGAAGAATATATGGTCAGCCACCTCAACTCGTTCCGGTACGTAGAGATGGATGGGGAATTCATTGAGACCCCCTTTCAACACTTTGAAGAGGTGCCTCAGACATTGGCAGCAGCGGAGACTGTAACTAAAGAAGAGTCTCCTTTGAAGATGGCTTCCTTAAAGGATGCTCGGGATGTGATTGAGAAAGGCGAGTGTGCAAACTGGGGACGACTTCCTGGTTTTACTCCGAAGACTGACAAGTTTGGTTTGGGTTTCACTGCAGAAGCTCAGAGGGTTGTTCGCAAGGCAAGGATTGGAAGACCTCCTGTGTTCATCACCAACCCGAGAGTAAATTCTATTGAAGACGAAGTGGAGGAATCCGAATTTGACAGCTGGATCTACCTAACGACCAACGGTGGACCAAGCAACTGGACGGCGAAAGATTTCATACCTATTACTTTTGTCACTCAGTAATGAACTTCTTTGTTTTAAAGTTGTAACAAACAATATTACTAAACTTAATGGCCCGATGTCTTACCCGGGGCACCGTGGTTTCATTTGTGAGGGATTTTGTGTCTCACTTCCATATATCATTAATAAAAGCATTGGACGTTTTTTACATTTCAAATCTTGCGCTCCTTGTCTTTCTTTATTATATATATTGCAAAACAGCTATATTTACACACACTCACTCATACAGGTTCCAATCCACTCTGGATCTCACTGGTAACGACTTTGCTACTGCCAATTATGACTTCGAAAATCCGACCAACTTAGCCGAAGACGAAGGTGAAGATGATTGCGAAGTGCCTGGTGAGCTTGCAAGACTGTTACTCCAGGAAGAGAGGGCCATTCAGCCACATGAAGAGCCAGTGGAAACGGTAAATCTGGGTACTGAGACGGACAGAAAGGAAGTCAAGATTGGTGCCAATCGAGAGCTCAGTGTGAAATAACGGTTGATTCAAATGCTGCATGACTATGTGGAAATCTTTGCCTGGTCTTACGAAGACATGCCTGGGTTGGATACCAACATTGTGGTTCATCACTTTCCCACCAAGGAAGAATGTCCTCCGGTTAAACAGAAGGTCCGCCGTATGCGTCCAGAGATGTCTGAGAAAATCAAGGCTGAGGTTATGAAACAATTTGATGTCGGGTTTCTAGCAGTGACTTCTTACCCTCAGTGGGTTGCCAATGTGGTCCCAGTGCCGAAGAAAGATGGTAAGGTCCGAATGTGTGTTGATTATAGGGATCTGAATAGGGCCAGCCCCAAGGATGATTTCCCTCTGCCTCACATCGACGTTCTGGTTGACAACACCGCTCAGCATGAGGTATTCTCCTTCATGGATGGGTTCTCCGGTTATAATCAGATCAAGATGGCTCCTGAAGACATGGAGAAGACCACTTTTGTTACTCAGTGGGGCACCTTCTGTTACAAGGTCATGCCTTTTGGGTTGAAAAATGCTGGGGCAACCTACCAACATGCCATGGTTGCTTTATTTCATGACATGATCCATCATGAGATTGAAGTATATGTCGACGATATGATTGCAAGGTCCCAAACTGAGGAGGAACACCTTGACCATCTGCAGAAGCTGTTTGACCGTCTAAAGTTGTACAAGCTGAGGTTGAACCCGAGCAAATGCACCTTTGGGGTGAGATCTGGAAAATTGCTAGGCTTCGTCGTGAGCGACAAAGGTATTCAAGTGGACCCTGCCAAGGTGAAAGCCATACAAGATATGCCAGTTCCCAAGACAAAAAAAGAAGTCAGAGGCTTTCTAGGACGGTTGAACTACATTGCCCGATTCATCTCACATCTAACTGCTACCTGTGAACCAATCTTCAAGCTGCTGAAGAAATATCAAGTAGTACGTTGGAACGATGAATGTCAGGCAGCTTTCGACAGAATCAAAGAGTATCTCCAAGAACCACCCATTCTTATGCCACCGGTTGAAGGGAGACCTCTAATACTATACTTGACAGTACTTGACAACTCAATGGGGTGTGTGCTGGGGCAGCATGACGAGTCTGGCCGAAAAGAGCACGCCATTTATTACCTTAGCAAAAGGTTTACCGACTGTGAGACCCGATACTCACTGCTCGAGAAAACTTGCTGCGCTTTGGTATGGGCTGCTCGCCGGCTGAGGCAGTATATGTTGACTCACACTACTCTGTTGATTTCAAAAATGGATCCAATAAAGTACATATTCGAAAATCCTGCTCTGTCCGGAAGAATAGCAAGATGGCAGATGATCTTGACGGAATATGACATCCAGTACACGACTCAAAAAGTAATCAAGGGAAGTGTGTTGGCAGACCATTTGGCACACCAGGCAGTGGATGACTACCAGTAAATGAACTTTGAATTTCCAGACGAGAACATCATGGTAGTGACTGATTGTGAAGTACTTGGACCAGATGAAGGACCTGAGGAAGGATCCTGATGGTCTATGCATTTTGACGGAGCCTCAAATGCTTTGGGTAACGGTATTGGCGTTGTGATCATATCCCCTAAAGGCACTCATACTCCACTTACTGTCCGGCTATGTTTCAACTGCACCAACAACACGGCAGAGTATGAAGCGTGCATCATGGGTCTTCAAGTTGCAATTGACCTAAGGATTAAGTTTCTGAGTGTCTTTGGAGATTCCGCTCTCGTTATCAGTCAGATCAAAGGCGAGTGGGATACGAAACACCCAAATCTTATTCCTTACAAAGAGTATGTGTTGACATTGATCCCCCATTTCGAGGAGATAACTTTTGAACACTTCCCAAGAGAGGAGAATCAGTTGGCGGACGCGCTGGCTACGATGTCTTCTATGTTCAAAGTCAAATGGGACAACGAGGCTCCCCGGATCATTATCTGGAGACTGGATGAACCTGCATATTGCTGTGATCTTGAGGCTGAAGAGGTAACTGAAAAACCTTGGTATCATGAAGTGAAGAGGTACTTGGAAGCTCAAGAATACCCTGAGGGTGCATCCGTTAACAACAAGAAGTTTCTGAGAAGGTTCGCAGCGAAGTTCTTCCTCAGCAACGACATTCTTTACAAGCGAAACCATGATTAAACCTTACTACGTTGTGTGGATAAGACTGAAGCAGAAAGGATCATGGCAGAGCTGCAAGAAGGTACCTTCGGAACACATTCCAGTGGACATACCATGGCAAAGAAAATCCTTCGGGCAGGATATATCTGGTCCACAATGGAAGCCGACTGTTACCAACATTCTCGGACGTGTCACAAATGCCAGATCTATGCTGATAAGGTGCACGTTCCTCCAGTTCCTCTGAACGTCTTGACAGCACCTTGGCCTTTTGCAATGTGGGGCATTGATATGATCGGCGAGATCAGACCTACGACATCTAACGGGCATCGCTTCATCCTGGTAGCGATTGATTACTTCACAAAGTGGGTCGAAGCATCTTCCTACGCTACGGTAACCAAGAACGTCGTGGCACGGTTCATTCGACACAACCTGATCTGTCGCTACGGAGTACCAGAGAGGATCATTACGGATAATGGTACCAATCTTAACAACAAGATGATCACTGAGCTCTGCGAACAATTCAAGATACAACACCACAACTCTTCTCCCTACCGGCCGAAGATGAATGGGGCTGTCGAAGCAGCAAATAAGAATATTAAGAAGATTATGCAGAAGATGACAGTGACCTATAAAGATTGGCACGAGATGTTACCGTTTGCTCTTCATGGGTACCGTACCTCAGCAAGGACGTCAACCGGGGCAACTCCCTTTTCCTTGGTCTATGGCATGGAGGCAGTCTTGCCTATCGAAGTCCAGATACCCTCTCTCCGGATAATGAAGGATGCAGGTTTGAGCGAAGATGACTGGATCCAGACTCGACTTGATCAATTAAACTTAATCGACGAAAAGAGACTCACCGCTATTTGTCATGGTCAAACGTACCAAAAACGGATGATCAGGGCATTTAACAAGAAAGTCAGACGACAAGAGTATCAAGTCGGAGACCTGGTAATCAAGCGCATCATTCTTCCTCAAAGTGATCCCAGGGGAAAATGGACCCCCACGTACGAAGGGCCATTTGTGGTTAAACATATCTTCTCAGGAGGAGCTATGATACTAACCACCATGGATGGTGACGACCTTCCTCACCCCGCCAATGCAGACATAGTAAAAAGATACTACGCATGATCAAAGACCCGCTAGGTTGACACACCTAGGCAAAAATAAGGGCTTCCCGGCGAACAAAAAGGGTTCGGGCAAAAATAAGGGATGAAATGAAAAAAAATCTGTACACCCGGCAAGTCGAAAACCTGAAAAGGCAGCTTGGGCAAAAATGGGTATCCCGGTGGACTGAAAACCCGAAAGGGCGGTCCAGGCAAAAGTTAGGGATTAAAGCGTAATACTATGTCTCATTGGATCAACTGGCATCCAGAATCTGGTATCAACTATCAGGTTCAGACGGCACCAACCAATCAGCTTCATCTTCAACTAAGCAGCAAAGAGATGAGACGCTTGAAGACATAAAGGCGATAGCAGAGTTAGAACCCAGTGGGATTATTCTTTTCACATAGCTGTTTTGTTTTCCTTATCAAAATTGTATAAATCCCATTTTGTTCGGCGGCGTTCTCTTACTAGGACGTCAGTCTCTTGTACACAAACGCCTATTTACAGGCAAATTCAAAAATCAATACAAATTCACTTTTCCATACAAATTGCCAATTGTTTTTCCTTTTTCTGTTTTGTCTTGCGAAGAACGTCCAATGTTCATTTTTGATATATGCATTTGACACTAATTGCTTGCATGCGAAACAAAGGATTAATTACAGGTGACATTAGAAACAGGGGCAATAATGAGTTGTCTAAACGATCTAGTTGCTCTGTCCACCAAGGTACCAAGGTAAGTTCGGCTGAAGAATGTAACTAGGATACCTTCACTCCCCATTGAGTAAGACCAATCAGCAATACTCTCCCCCAGCAGAGTTGGTCTCCCATCAGCCCTGAAAAGGCACAATGTCTCCAGCAAGTCAGCAACACTCTCCCCAAGCAGAGTTAGTCTACTGTCAGCCTTAAGGAAATTGGGTATCCCCAGAAAATCTCAATATTCCCCAGCGGAGTATACAGATGTTCCTAAGCAAGCATCCCCGGTAGTCTTAATATAAGATTGTTCCCCGGCGGAATACAGACACCCCAGTGGAGCCACTTCCCCCACTACAGTTCAAAGTTTCCCCAGGAGAGTTGGATCAATATCCCCAGTAGATTCTGGAAGCTTATCCCCAGTAGACTCTGGAAGCTTATCACCTGCAGAGTACGAACGCATCTCCCCGGCTTTATTCAAAAGGTTATTCCTCACCAGAGCTTATAACTGGGTTATCCTCAGCTAATTACCACGGAAAGATCGTCCTCGGCGAAGTTCTTCCTATCCCCCAGCGGAGTTCATCAATTCCCCAACATAACTTATCAACGGGAATCCCCAGCGGAGCTATCATCAAAACCTCAGTGAAGTATCTCTTCCCACAGAGTAATTCCCCGCAGAGTAATCTCTCCAACAAGTTTATTCCCCAATGGAGTCATCTTCTCCTACCGGTTTATTCTTGCAACAGTCATCCCCGGCGGAAACGAAGAACTCTACTCTTCGACATCAGCCCAGGATTCAAATTCCCGGCATTCGTCAAGGATTTATTTTCCTAGACGAAAATACATTCATAAACATCACATCTTCATACATTATAGCATGCATACGCATCATACAACACGAATCTCATTTATTTTTTAGAACATCATGACACCATGCATTTCATACATCATGACATTGCATACAACTAATGTTTTGCCTTTTCAGGAAAAGGTCAATCCAAAGATGATTACTATCAACTATCGCAATTCCAGATTCTATTCCTGTATCTAGCCAGGGCATATTTGTGAGTGATTGATTATAGATTCGATACCTGTATCCAGCAAGGGCATGTCTGTATGAAGAGTTTAGAGATTCGATACCTGTATCCAGCCAGGGAATATCTGTAGACGACTAATTCCAGATTCGATTCCTGTACCCAGCCAGGGCATATCTGTGAGTGACTGATCGTAGATTCGATACATGTATCTAGCCAGGGCATGTCTGCATGAAGAGTTTAGAGATTTGATTCCTGTATCCAACCAGGGCATATCTGTAGACGACTAATTCCAGATTCGATTCCTGTATCTAGCCAGGGCATATCTGTGAGTAACTGATTGTAGATTCGACACCTGTATCCAGCCAGGGCACGTCTGCATGAAGAGTTTAGAGATTCGATTCCTGTATCTAGCCAGGGCATACCTGTAGACGACTAATTCCGGATTCGATACCTGTATCCAGCCATGGCATATCTGCATGAAGAGTTTAGAGATTCGATACCTGTATCCAGCCAGGGCATATCTGTAGACGACCAATTCCAGATTCGATTCCTGTATCTAGCCAGAGCACATCTGTGAGCAATTGTTTGTAGATTCGATACCTGTATCCAGCCAGGGCACATCTGTAAGCAACCTTTAGAAGTTCCGGATTCGATTCCTGTATCTAGCCAGGGCACATCTGTGAGCAACTGATTGTAGATTCGACACCTGTATCCAGCCAGGGCATATCTGCATGAAGAGTTTGAAGATCAACACCTGTAACAGGCCAAGAAACCATCTTCCTTTCTCAAGTACGCAAGTTCTCGCTAAGGAATCTCTTACGCGATGGACACCCCGGATGGCATCTATAAGCCCATCCTCCTACCCATCATATCTCCAAATGGCATCTATAAGCCTATTCCCGACAAGATTCTGTCATATCTTCAGATGGCATCTATAAGCCCATCCTCCCATCCATCATCTCTCCAAATGGCATCTGTAAGCCCATTCCCGCCATCACACTGCTAATACTCTACTATGCAAGTGCAAATTTCTGGGCACTTTAGTGTTCAATCATCTTCCACCTTCGGATCACGAAAGGCACACAAGCCAATCTACATCCTCAGGTCTAAGAAGATTGAACAGGGGCAACTTTTGTACCCCAAAATTTTCCCTCCCATATTCTTCAAAGTTTTGACAAGCATCATCTCAATTTGCTCAAGTCTCTCAAGGATTGCACAGTTCAATTGCCTCCTAAGGCAGTCAAAATTAGGGTTTTGGTTTCTTCAAGGAATTTGAGATTTTCAAGAGCTCAATCAAGTCTCCTAGGCCTATACACATTGTCAAGCATCTACATGCCAAGTTTCAAGGCTCACAGGGTCAAGTTGCACAGTCAAAAGCCCTAGTTGCTCCACAATCAACTGTAGGGGTAAAATGGTCATTTGGCAGTCAAAAGTCAAAATTTTTGGTCAACATCTTATTTTGAGCTCACAATCATCATTTGATCAAGTTTTGATCATGATTCCACAAGCATGGCTCAAAAATCATCAAGATGCAAAAGTTTCCATTTTTGGACAGTTGAAAAGTCAACTGTAATTTGACCAAGGCATAACTTTTTCATGGTTCATCATAAAAATCCCATCCAATACTCATTTTGAAGGGGATGACATTTCCTACAACTCATCTTCACATTCCAAGTCCAAGAAATGCTCTCACAAAAAGTTATCAATTTCAACATTATAGGTCATGTTCAAAAGTCAACAAAAAGGCATTTTAAGTCAAAGACCATAACTTGATATTGGTAAATAAAAATGACATGGGACCAAAGGAATTGGTTAGAGGACTTCAAGACCTTTCCAAAATGTCCAAGAACATGTTCATATGATCAAAATTGAGCAAGATATGCATTGGAGAAGTTGGGAAATTTTTGTGAAATGGCAAAAGTCAACTATCCTTAAAACTTCAATTTTTGACAAAAGGGCCCACTTTCTTCCACTTGATTCAGCTTTGTCATGCCACCCACGTGTCCCATGATCAATTTCAAGACCAAATAATAATTTTTCTATTTTATTTAATTTTTATTGATTTAATTCATTTTAAATCCATAAAAATTCAAATAAAATCCAAAAATTAATTAAATGGCATCTTTGTGGTTTGAATGACTTTTATGTGTCATATGCTAGCTGCCAAAATCGTGCCAAGCTCATTTATGCATAAAATTCAAAATTTGAACCAAGTTTGGAATGTCCTTTAATGGTGGTAAGCCAAAATCTCAAGGCTTAATTGCACAAGATACAAGCTCATAATGTGACCTAAATTCATTGAGACATACATAAGCAAGCCTTGCATACCTAATTCACGACCTAGAAAGTGCACAAACGGCCAGAGCAAAATCCAAAAAGTGTCAAAAAAGTGTGAGATCAAAAGGAGTGTTACATGCATTTTCAGACCAAAAGAGGAACGTGATTCCCTTCTTTGCCATCCCCTGAAGCTAAAGCGACCTTCACCAAGACCTAAGACCTCCTACAACGCACTGTAAGTTGTCCTGAACTCACCTCTGAACATGAAACTTGAGCTCCTTATTCTTGCACTTTTTCTCAAAAGCATTGGCATATTTGTGTTCCTTACTTGATTTCTAACATCATTGTAATATCCAATTGCGTTTTTAGGCCCTGAATCGTGGTGCCCGATTCTAGGGTTCATCCTTTTGTGTTTTGGGCATTTTGTTTCCAGGTACGATTGGAGAAAATCATGAGTATGGATGTGATCAGGGACCAAGACGAATATGCCCATGGCTTTAGATGGCGTTTTCATGGCCTGAGGAGAATTTTCGAAGCAACCTATAAAACCACCTGCGGATAGAAATCCGCAGGTAAAAAAAACAAGTATCAAAGGAAGAAGACGCTGACGCGTCCCCTCCTCATTCGCTCGTTTGAAATATTGCGCGTTTTTATATTTTTTTAGGCATCGTGTTGTTTTACTAATATAATAACCACTGCTTATTATTATTTCAATTGGAACATGTAGCTCAGCTGGCTAAGGCGTTGGTGTAGTGAGCGCTGGGACCTGGGTTCGAATCCCAGGTCCCCCTAATATTTGTTTCATATTTTGCTTAACATGATTTCATGCAGCACGCCCAGATAAACTCCACAGTACACCTCACAAATCCACGCGCCAAGTGGCCAGTCCCACAGATCTGAAGGCCAAGAGATGAGGAGCACCATGCTCCTAGTCAACCCATGCTCCAGGCAATTTCAAAAGTCAAACAGGCTTTAATGCTATTGGGCCAGATTCCAGATTCACCTCCCAAGGGTCCAACACCCCCCTAGTTAAATATTTCTTCTTTTATTTTTCTTTTACTAATTTCTAACTATTAATTATTATTATTTAATTAACCTAAATTATTTATTTTCATAAAATCAGAAAACCAAATATTTTATTCACTTAGTTTAATTATTTTTGTAAATAAATTCTAACATTAATTAACTTAGTTGTTTAATTAGGTTTAATTTTAATCTTTTCACAATAAATAAAATTAATTTAGAATTAGGTCTTTCTTTTGACAACTTTTAATTCCTTTTATTTTATTTTCATTAAAAATATAAAAAACACAAAAACATTTTTTCTTTAATTAAATAATCAATTAGTTAATTAGGTTTAATGTTTAATTTAATTCTAAAAAGGGTCAAAACCCTAAGACGTTCCCGATTCAATCTTCTTTCGCGCTTTAATCTCTTTTGATTATATTTATGTATCTGTACAGAGTATGTAATAGTTAATTAGGATTTTATCGCCTTATTTAAATTCTCGCATTTTATTTTCCAAACGGGTTGTTGTTTTTGGCGATGTATATACCCGCGCCTTGTAATAGCTAGATTTACATTTCTGCAATTTATTTTCCGCACTCCTAACTGTTAATTATCCCTGCAAGAATGTATGACAAATAAAACCAATCTGTAGCTCACGAATAACATGCAAAGACAATTTAACTAAAAAACAACGCACACGCACATGCCACTCTTAGGGTACGCCTCACTGGTTGCCTCGAACGTGGTCATCAAGTATAGGGTGTCTTAGAGGTCGCCCTTCTGTCTAAAAGATCTATTTGCCTCGAAACGGTTGCCTCGGATAAAAAGGATCTAAGGCGTTAGGGTTACTACTAAGATGTGCTACCGTTGCTTTGGTGACCACACATGTCCCTTAATCGAATTGACCCGAATACCTCCAACGACGGTGCTACCTACCTCTCAATGGTGGGATAGCACTATCTAAAGGACTCTTACACAGCCTAATTCCTTAGAGTAGGTAGATTCTCATGGGTACTTTCTCTTTTCAAAACAAACAAAAACAACTTTTCGCACCTACACTTTCTAAAAGTTTTCAAACAAATTTTTCATACACTCTTGAGGACAGATACAAGAGTTACTTAGAAATCTTTCAAACGAACTTTTTCAAAACCCACACACACTTGAAAAGCAAACAATTTTTGAAAACATAAGAGCAAGTACCTAAGAGCCCGTGGATAACCACGGATAGAAAGGGTGCTAACACCTTCCCTTTCTATAAATCTACCTCCCGAACCGAGAAACATTCTCAAATAAGGAATTTTGCTGTGCTTTTGTCCTTTCCATGTTGGAGAACATAAAAGACGGTGGCGACTCTTGCTTACCGCGACATTTCGCGAACCAGCTTAAAAAACAGTCAGTTCTATTTCCACCGATCACAAGGATCCATGGTCAAAAGGTACTTGAGATATTCACAAATGGTCAACTTTCAAGTCCCTTGAAATAAAACTTCTTCAAAAGATGCTTATGAGTGCATGGATGCATGATGCAACAATCACACACAAGATCACAAACATAGGGTTCATAGGTTCAACATCACGAGCATGAGGTCGAAGGTACTACCCATAAGGTATCGTCTAAAAGTTATCACCTGCCGAACAAGGTTCTAGAGGTTCCTAGAGTCTACATCCTTCCTTTGAATATTACCAACTTCCCGATTAACTCGGTAATTAGTAATATTCTCAAGAAAAACTCGTCCGAGTGTAGTATCGTGTAACACTATTTCTGAATTACTCCGCCATAGCTTCCTCACTACACCTAAAAGGCTAAGATGGGTTAGGTATTCTATGGTCCTCAGCTTCAGCAGGCTCCTAGGTCGAAAGCAGTACGTCTTGCCAATTACTCGTTAAATGACACTACAGTCAAAGGGGCCTCCAATGAGTGGGGGATCTCATGCCTCCTTTTTTGGGATTACTCCTTCAAAGTTAACATGACTATACCGCCCATCCTATCTTAAAGTTTGCCCAAGTCCGGGTATAGGACTTAGAAGTAATCACCAAGCACCCTAAAAACCAGGAAAATCCAGGAAAACATATATACAACTTATAACACATAAACAACAATAGCACATATACAGATATAAACAAATATAGGTTGAACCCACTTAAGGATGGACCAGCAAGAGGTCAATCTTTCCCCAGTGAAGTCGCCATTTTTCTGTAGCGGTAGAAATGTTTAAGACTAAGCCATTGGATTGACTAGACTTATACAGATCAAAATAAAAATTGCATCTGCACTTTATTGATTCCAAAGGAATGGGAAAAGAGCGAGTAACCCAAAAAGAGGGGGAAAGATTCTAGGTAAGGGGATTGGTTATTCAAAGGGAAGGTATTAGCACCCTAAACATCTGTGGTACTCCACAGGAACCTCTTTGAAAAATCTGTATATTTTGGCTATAAAATGTTGTATAAAAAAATAGATGGTGGAGGTGAGAAAAGAAGTATTTTTTATGATTTTTGCACCCGCCACAGTTGCGAACCTTTAGTACCTACGTACCACCTTTCATGCAATAGGGGATCAGGGTACACGTAGTTCCTCTTTTAAAAAATTTAAAACACAAGTGTGTTGGTTAATTTTATGAGATAAGACATCATCGTCATTGTTCGTGTGGAAAACATACTTACTACCCATAATCATGAGAAAGGAGAGTTTGCATCATCTCAAAGTGGAGGATATGGATTAGTTTATAAAATCAACAATGCATCACTCAACACCCAAGTGGAAAATATCTCTCTTCACTGCATATTGTAGAAGTATAGTTATTTGCATAACTACAAGGATTAACAAGAGTCTAATCTTTTGAGAAAGGTTTTAAAATAGAAAGCCAAAGTGGCAAAAAATGGTTTGAAATGAGATTGATTGACTTTTAGTCTTCTCATAAATAAATGTCAAGATATTATTAAGTTGATTGAAATTTGTTTATGAAAACTGTGGTTCAAGTTTATTATGAAGCATAAGGTAAAAAGCTAAGGATAAGAACCATCTACCCAACAAGAAGCCAATACTTGACATTATGAGTCAAGATAGAATTCCCATTCTTTGGATTGAAACCAAGCAAGAAAAGATACTAGACCTCTTGAGAGAACCAAACTTCAAATGTATTAAGTCTTCACAAAAATTGGGCAGAGTAACGACTATATACGGGTGAATTCCATATTACAAACAAAGAATGTAATCACAATAACTTGCACACAAAACAAACAAATAACCCAATGTCCTGAGGTAAACCTCAAGAACTCCAGACAAAATATCAATTAAGGTCACAAGGTCTCCAACATAGATCAAGGCCTCTAATCCTAAGTCCAAGAAGTCCAATACTCCACAATGCCAAGGATAGTAACCAAATAGTCAAAGTATCATTAAAACATTTTATGGTTAATTTTGATTATTAGGTGTCTTAAAAGAGAAAAGAAAAGCTCAAGTGAGAAAAATAAAAATAACAAGAATATAAATGCTCAAGTGAGCAAAATAAAAATGGCATGAAATGTAATGCTTAAAGTAAATGGTACATAAAGCATAAAAATAAAAGCATAAAGTAAAAACAATTTAATAATTAGTGGTTAGTTGGATGACCATCTTGAAACTTGTATTTGAAACTCATTAGAGGATTGGTAGAACCAAAGCCTCCACACAATAAGTTGCATTTTCTTTTTGTCAAGTATATCATCCATTTGGAATCCTCAAAAGTACCATATAATGATCAACGATGTTTAAGTGATCCACGTTGACCAAAAGTATTGTAGACCCATTAGAGGATTGGTAGAACCAAAGCCTCCACACAATGAATCTCAAGGTTATTGGATCAAAGAGATCAAATTAATACACTTGGGCTTGCAAACATAGGTTTGGGCCACGAATGATCATTTATTTGAATCAGGATAAAATTTAGTGCTATATTAAGCAATCGTAAGTGGACTTATATAGAAGTCGCACCTATTTTGAGGCCGGTCAATAGCAATCTATGCACCATTTATTTTTAGGAATGATATAGAGATCATGCTCCAATAACACTTAGTGCAATAAGAAAGGGACAAGAAGAAGAGGGGTGGGAAAGAATATAAACCACATTTGAATTAAAATTTAATCAAACTATTATTAAAATCATTCATCCATTTTTGTGGAGTTAGACTTATCACCATGGATCCAATGATGTTAATAAAGTTCATGATCAAAAATTCAACCAAAGATTAGCCAGAAAGTAATCACAAAATAATATTGCATTTAATATATACATTAAAAAAGGTTTTTAAAATTTTTTAAAATAGAAATAAGCGAGAAAAATATTAACTATGTTCAAATTAATCAAGAAATATTAAGTAAGACCATAGAAAAATCAAAAATGAACTCAAATATTTTAAAAAAAAGTTTGGTGATTTTTTAAAGTCAGAAACTATTTTTAAAATTAAAAGAAATGAGTAAAATAACCCAAAAAATGATTAAAAAAATACCAAAGTCAGAAATAAAAAGTAAACGAGCTTACCAATATTTGTCACAATATCATTGGGTTATTCCATTTTTTTTCAGAATTTAAAAATGCATAAAAATATTTTTAAACATTTAAAACAATTCAAATAAAGTGAAAATTTATAAAAAAAATATCAAAACACAAAATAAAATTATGAAAAAATAAAAATCAGAAAGAGAAAAATCAATATTTTTCATAATTTTTTTAGATTATTTGGACTAAAAATGAATTTTCTATGATTTTTTGAAGTTTAAAGCAATTAGATGAGAGTCAAAACGCGTTAGTAATCAAATCCAAGGGATCTGGCGCGTTGTGCATATCATGGTCATTACTGAATAAAGCATAGAATAAAATATAAATCATAAATTCAAAAAATACAAATGGCACGCCATCATTGGTTGGAAGATGACACGTTGGTCATCTTCAACCTCCAGCTAGTCCCAAAACCAGGTTACTCAATTTGTAAAATTAGAGCACAAGACCTATGCCATTCGCTTCGTATTTTCAAGATGAAGACAACCACACCTTAGTGACAAATTTATATAAATTGTAGCTCAAGCAATTTGGAAGAGAAGTTTTGAAAAGGGGTTTGAAATTTCATGGTCAAAATGTGTTTCCAAGTATTGCGACTAGAACCAGGGCAATGAGAGTTTCATAATGATATCGAAGTTTGGAAGAACTGATGGAGAAATCTAACTATTGAAGTTGAGTTGCAGAGCTTTGAAACTGGACTTCTATGGATCAATCCAGGTCACGACTCTTGAAGGTAATTGTATGGTTAGCTTCAGGGAAGATCAAGGAAGGTGAATTGATAGAAAAATTGGATTGAGAAGGGCTTGAACACTGATTTCAAAGTTGTAGAAAAATGAGTTATGGATCAAGTTTGGCAGGGTGATTTTGGATGTTCAAGCTTGAAAAAATGAATGAGGGATGACCCTTTATTTATAGGGAATCAAATGGAATGTTCAAGCGTATGAAATGATGAAGTTTGGAGGGAAATCGTGTGAAGTTGCAAACATGAAAAGTGTGACATCTAATTTGATCAAAACACATCCAAAACACGCGTTTTGCTATGCTAATCACTTCTAGAAGTTCACTGGACATGTTTAGAAGCACAAACACGCAGAAACAATGTGTTTAGAAGCTAAACCAAGGATTTCAAATTCTGACTTTTGAAGAAACTTCAATTTCAAGTTACCAAGTTCAAATCAATGGCATTCTCAGCTCAAGGGGTCTTAGGGCATGATTATTGATGCTTTAGAAAGATGAGGTTACAAGCTTTGCAATGGGAAAATAATGGAATAAAATGGATGTTTGAGTTAAAAGTTGCAATGACTCAAAGTTGGGAAAAAAAGGTTGACTTTCCATACTTAGAAATATTTCAAGTTTTTCTTTAAAAGTGACCTATAATGTTTTGCATCCAAAAATGGCCTTCGTATTTGAATTTCCTCTTGACCAAAAAATATGTAATGAAATAGACCTATTGAATGACATTTTGAAACTTGAACCATGCAAAACATCTAAAATTTGAGAGAGTTATGAATTGTTGAAGTTTGCAAAGAATCATGAAATGACCTATAATCATTTGTATCCTTAGGGCATCTTCCATACATTTTCTCAAATTGCATATAAAATAAGGAATAAAGTCCACATCCTCAAGATCATTTTGGAAAAAGAGTGGGCTCAAGGTAATAAAAATTGACCAAGTTATGATCATTTGAAGTCACACATAGGAAATTGGGGGTTCATTTGGAGGACTTGTAATCTCTCTTCAACATTAAGTTTCTTCCATATGAAAACTCCTTGAAACTTTTAAATTGATTTGTTAATAACCATTTTAAGAGAAGTATGTTTTTGGAATCACTCAAAAATACCAAAAGATAAGCAAGATATACTTCTTTGAAGTTCAAAACCCTAGCTCCTAGATCAAGAAAATGCTTTGAGGAACTTTGACAATTTTGAACAACCTTCTTGTGCCAAAACTTTTGCTTTGTAGATAGAAGTTGTTGAGGGTGATAACGAGAACTCATAGCAACCAAAAACACTTCCATATCTTGAGAATTGAGAGAAATATGCACTTGCGACCATTGGGAACAAGACCTTGTCCAACCATGACAACTTCTTCAATCAACCCCTTGTACTTTTGAATCAATTTTGATAACTTTGAAATGTGGTGAACCAAAATAAACTTTGCCATGCCATGTCTTTCAAAACAACTTCAATGGTGAGGTTTTTTATTTTCTCAAGTTTTATTGACTAGGGCATGGAAATAAACTCATGAACCCATGGATCAACTTGCTAAGCCACATTGCCTTTACCTACATTGCATTTTATTAATTAAAAGGAAAGTCAAAACAAAACATGAATGATCACAAAATAAAAACAAGTCAAAGTGCTTGGTTATTCCTCAAAGAGCAAAGCTAAAGATAGGGAGGAGAACCAAAAACCCTAATGTGATCTTGTTGTGATTGAATCAATATGGTATGATAAAGAGATCTTAGGGGGAAAATTAGGGTACAACAGAGCCCAAGTGGAATTATTGTGAAAGAGTTTGATGGATCAAGGAAATCTGTTATTGGTGAAGTGGAGTTGCCTATTCATATAGGCCCACATTTGTTTCTGATTACTTCCCAGGTCATGGTTATTGTACCCGCTTACAGCTGTTTATTGGGACGGCCGTGGATACATGAGGCAGGGGCTGTCACTTTGATTTTACACCAGAAGTTGAAGTTCGTGCGTGAAGGAAAAGTGGTAATTATAAACGGAGAACATGCATTATTGATATATCATTTGTCCTCTTTCAGCATTATGGAGGCGGATGAAGCTGCTATTGGAACCCAGTTCCAAGTTTATCCATTGATGATATAAGAGGAAATGAGAATTCTATGGCTTCATTTAAGGATGCTCAGCAGGTTGTGCATAATGGCCATAGTGAAGTATGGGGACAAATTGTTGATCCACCTGTAAACAAGAATAGAGCTGGCTTGGTGTTCTCTGTGAAGAATGATAAAGGTAAGAGCATGAAGCCTAAGTCTGCTGCAGGAAAGTATCAAGACATCATTCGTAGCGAGGGTTATCTTCATCCAACTATTTCCGGGATTAATGCCATTATGGAAGATGAAGCAGAGCCAAAAATTACAAATTATGTGATGCATGGAGTTAGGGTTCAGAACTGGATCACCATTGATGTTCCCTCCTGCATACATGTTTCAAAGTATTTTGTTTTTTGTTAATCTTTTTTGAAAAAAAAAACTTTCACTATGCCCAAGGTGAAAGTATTGATATTGTATGGGCTTATCTGTTTGCTTTGATTTTTAAAATCAATAATAAAAGTTGTCTTTGTTTCTCAAATTGTGTTTTTATTTGTTGCTTTTTTCTTGGAAAATGGTAATCAGAAAAACCTTTCAAAATAAATAATAACTGAAATTCAATCTTCATGATCGCTTGTATGTGTCAGTTTCTAAAAGCAATCATAAATCATATGTGCAGATTAATTAAAAAGTCCGTTGAATACAATGACCCTGCACCCTCTCCAAACTTTGAATGTCCTGTGTATGGGGCCGAAGAAGAAGACTATGATGAGATTCCAGAAGAGGTCTCACAATTGTTTGAGCGCGAGGAAAATGCCATTAAGCCATATAAAGAGCCATTGGAAGTAATCAGTTTGGGTTCAGAAGAAGATCCGAAGAAAGTCAAGATTGAAGCATTTCTGCATCCTGATGTGAAGAGCAAGTTGATTGAGATGTTGAAAGAATATGTGGATATTTTTGCTTGGTATTACCAAGATATACCTGGTCTAGATACAAATATTGTAGAGCACCATTTGCCGCTGAAGCAAGAGTGCCCGCCAATCAAACAGAAGTTGCGAAGAACACACCTAGATATGGTAGTGAAGATCAAAGAAGAAGTTCTAAAGCAGATTAATGCCGGTTTTCTTGTGACATTAGTGTACCCTCAGTGGATTGCCAATATTGTCCCAGTACCGAAGAAAGACGGAAAAGTTCGCATGTGCGTAGATTACAGAGATCTAAATAAAGCTAGTCCAAAAGATGATTTTCCATTGCCACACCTTGATATGTTAGTGGATAGAACAACAAAATTCAAAGTTTTCTCGTTCATGGACGGATTTTCCGTGTATAATCAAATAAGTATGGCTCTTGAGGACATGGAAAAAACAACGTTTATCACACCCTAGGGAACATTCTGTTACAGAGTGATGCCCTTCGGGTTGAAGAACGCTGGTGCAACATACCAGAGGGCTATGAAAACCCTATTATATGATCTGATGCACAAGGAAATTGAGGTATATGTTGATGATATGATTACTAAATCCCAGACTGAGGAAGGGCATGTAGAAGATTTGTTGAAGTTGTTTCAGCTTTTGAGGAAGTATCGTCTCCACTTGAATCCAAATAAATGTACATTTGGTGTTGGGTCAGGGAAATTGTTGGGTTTCATTATTAGCCAGAGAGGGATTGACATTGACCCTGATAAAGTCAAAGAAATTCAAGAAATGCCAGTGCCAAGAACTGAAAAGAAAGTCAGAGGGTTCCTCGGGAGTTTGAATTATATTTCCGGATTCATTTCCCACATGATTGTAACGTGTGAACCGATCTTTAAGTTGTTAAAGAAAGATCAAGGTTGTGTATTGACAGATGACTGGCAAAGGGCATTTGAAAGTATTAAAGAATATCTGCTTAAACCTCCGATCTTTCTCCCTCCTGTTGAAAGAAGACCATTGATTATGTATCTGACAATGTTAGATAATTCCATGGGCTGTATTCTGGGACAACCAGATGAAACAGGGAAGAAAGAGTACGCCATTTATTATCTCAGTAAAATTTTTACTGATTGTGAGTTGCGGTATTCCATGCTGGAAAAGACATGTTGTGCTCTGTCATGGGCGGCAAAATGTTTGTGATAGTATATGTTGAATCACACTACTTGATTGATATCCAAAATGGATCCAATCAAGTACATTTTTGAAAAGCCTACTCTTACTGGGAGAATTTCCTGCTGGCAGATGTTGTTATCTGAATATGACATCGAATACCGCACCCAAAAAGCTATTAAAAGCAACGTGTTGGCAGATTATCTTGGTCACCAACTAGTTGATGATTATCAGTCTGTGATGTATGATTTCCCCGATGAGGATGTGATGTTTCTGAAAGTGAAAGATTGTGATGAACCATTTCCTAAGGAAGGTCCTGATCCTGAATCTCGCTGGAGCATAATATTTAATGGAGCTGTGAATGCTTATGGTAAAGGAATTTGTGTTGTAATTGTAACTCCACATGGATCACACATTCCTTTTACCACAAGGTTGACATTTGATTGTACTAATAATATGGCAGAATATAAGGCTTGCATCAAGGGTCTCGAGGAAGCTATTGATCTCAGAATTAAAATTCTGGATGTGTATGGAGATTCGGCTTTAGTAATAAATCAGATTAAAAGAGAGTGGGATACTCGTCACCCCGGCTTGATCCCTTACAAAGATTATGCTAGAAGATTGTTACCCTTCTTTAATAAAGTTGAATTCCATCACATCCCCAAGGATAAAAATAAAATGATGGTTGCTCTGGCAACTCTGGCTTCTATGTATCAAGTGAAGACTTGGAATGATATATCTCAAATTATGGTTTCGCGACTGGATAGGCCCGCTCATGTATTTACAATAGAAGAGGTAGCATATGAAAAACCTTGGTATTATGATATCAAACATTTTCTCCAGACTCAGGAATACCTGATTGGTGCATCAAATAAAGATAGAAAGACATTATGAAGATTGGCTGGCAACTTCTTCCTTAGTGAAAATGTGTTGTATAAGAGAAATTATGGCATGGTCTTGCTCAGATGCGTGGATAGACACGAAACAGACATGTTGATGCATGAGATTCATGAAGGTTCATTTGGCACTCATGCCAATGGACATTCGATGGCTAAAAAGATGCTAAGGGCGGGTTACTATTGGCTGACAATGGAATCTGACTGTTACATATTTGCAAAGAAGTGCCATAAATGCGAGATTTATGCGGACAAGATTCATGTGCCTCTGACACTTCTAAATGTTATTTCTTCCCCCTGGCCTTCTCTACGTGGGGTATTGACATGGTTGGAATGATAGAACCCAAAGCTTCGAATGGACACCATTTTATCTTGGTAGCAATTGATTACTTCACCAAATGGGTGGAAGCTGCTTCATATGCTAATGTTACTAAGAAGGTGGTAGTGCGCTTCATTAAGAATAATCTTATATGTCGGTATGGTGTGCCAAGAAAAAGTATCATCGATAATGGCTTGAATATGAACAACAAGATGATGACAGAACTTTGTGAAGAATTCAAGATTGTCCATCACAATTCATCTCCGTACAGGCCGAAGATGAATGGGGCTATTGAAGCTGCTAATAAGAATATCAAGAAGATCATCCAGAAAATGGTTGTTACGTATAAATATTTGCATGAAATTCTCCCTTTTGCTTTACATGGATATCAGACATTTGTCCACACTTCAATAGGAGAAACCCCGTTCTCCCTTGTGTATGGAATGGAAACGGTGCTCCCAATCGAGGTTGAGATTCCCTCTTTGCGTGTGATAATGGAAACCAAGTTTTCAGAGGCTGAATGGGTCCAGAACAGGTTTGACCAATTAAATTTGATCGAAGAGGAGAGAATGAGGGATTTGTGTCATAGGCAGTTATATCATAAGAGAATGAAGAGAGCTTTTGATTAGATGGTCAAACCTCGTGAATTTAGAGAAGGCGACCTTGTGCTCAGGAAGATCATGTCTTTTAACGTTGATTCTAGGGGCAAGTGGAATCCCAATTTTGAAAGCCCATATGTTGTCAAGAAAGCCTTCTCTGGCGGTGCATTAATTCTTGGAACTATGGATGGCGAGGACTTCCCATGTCCCACGAATGCTGCAGTCAAGAAATACTTCGCCTAAAGAAATAAAAGAACAAGTGCTAAGTTGAAAACCCGAAAGGGCGGCTTAGGCAAAAAGGAGCGTCTCGGTAGGCTGAAAACCCGAAAGGGAGGTCTAGGAAAAAATTAGAGACATAAATAGAATAAAATTTCCCGCTAAGTTGAAAACCCGCAAGGGCAGCTTAGGCAAAAGTTATGGACTTTCTTGGCAAGTAACTACATCAGACAAGACTTGATCATTGAAGCAATAATTTTCTTGGATCCTCACCATACTTCAACGGAAGTTGCTGCTCAGAATTTCAAAGATGTTAGAGGGGATAGTGGTCATTGTATCTCAATGTATCTTTTCTATTATATATTACCATTTTCCGAACTTTGTAATCATTCGTGAAGTCTCTCCATTCGCAGACTACCATTTTATCAATAAAATTTGAGCTTTTACCCATTTCTTTGTATTTCTTATTTTTATTCAGCTTACAAAGACTCCATTTATTATTGATAATAATTTTCAAAGCAAAAAGATTAAATAACAAAATTATTTTTCGAAAATAATTTACAAATTACTTTTACTTTAGATTTTGTGATTCAAGAAGAAAACAAAAGTGGTGATCCCATGAATGGACGAGCTCCAGTAATTTTGGGAAGTTTTATTTCCCCCGGTGAAGGTTTTCTCAGGTCGTTTTTATTGGTATGCGTGTGATTTTTAAATATTGAAGACGATACCAATTGGTGTAAGATCCAGTATTGGGTTTGTGATCCCAACGTCCCCAGTCAAGTCTTCGTTAATTTTTTTAATTTTGGGTTTGCATGGTCTGAGGCCTCTATCTCAGATTCCCCAGTGAAGTCTTCCCTCACACTACGCCAAATTTGACTTTTGGCATCACCAAAAAGACAACGCTTTAATGAGAAAACGCTGATGTAGGTCTTTTAAAAAAATCGCTAAAAAAAGCGCTGCTACAGACAGCCTTTAGAAAGCGCTTTTTAAAAGAGCTGCTAAATTCCCTACCTTAGAAAGCGCTTTATTGAGAAAATGCTGTTGTAGGTCTTTTAAAAAATTCGCTAAAAAAAGCGCTGCTACAAACAGCCTTTAGAAAGCGCTTTTAAAAAGCGCTGCTAAAGGCCTTAAATTCACCCCACTTAAGAAAGCGCTTTCTCGTGAAAGTGCTGCTAGATCTTGTATGATAGAAAGCGCTTTTAAAAAGCACTGGCTTAGATCAAATTATAAAATTAAAATATAAAATTTCCCCACTTAAGAAAGCGCTTTCTCGTGAAAGCGCTGCTAGATCTCGTATGGTAGAAAGCACTTTTAAAAAGCGTTGTCTTAGGTCAAATTATAAAATTAAAATATAAAACTTTCAGAACCCTATTCATTCATTTCTAATCGTTGTCTTCTTCTTCGATCGTTTCTTCTCCGAACGTTCCTAATCGTTTCTTCTCCGACCGTTTCTTATCCGACCGATTCTTTTCCGACCGTTCCTAATCGTTTCTTCTCCGACCGTTTTATTTCGTATACTACCGTAGTTCAGGTACGTCATTCTTGTTTTTGTAACATTGTTCTTGTTCTTGTTATTGTTGTTCTTGTTGTTATTGTTCTTGTTGTACATTGTTGCTTTTAAAAAGAGTTAAAATGTATGGTGAGATTACATTACTCAATCCTTGTTTTATGTCTTACATGTTATTAATTACTCTCTGTACATTGCTGAGAATGCATTCACATTTCATAACTTAATTTTTCATTCATAACTTAATTTCATCTTGGACATGGAGATTTGGAAGACCATCTTGTGCCTCATAAGGTTTAAGCATTGAGTGATAAGTTCATTAGTAGTTCAATGATTTGACAATGAAGTTGCTACAGTAGTAATGTTATAATTTTAGATTCAAAGATTATTATTAGATTTTATTTGTGCTAATGCATAGAATTAGGTGAATAGTAATAAGGGAGTTACATTGTAATATAAAGTTGTGTAGAAATTTCAAATTGACTTATATAAACAAATGCCTTATTGGCCATCAATTTTGTTTGATCAGGAAATATTTGGTGTCACGTAGTGGTTGGATAGGTTCCTCATTCACCCCTTTTCTAAGTATAGTGACTCATCGCGATAATTGTATAGAACATGTAAATATATTGACAGGTATTTGTGTAGTTTCTTGCAAAAAAAATTGTTATAACTTGATTAATTTTCTCACAAATTACCTTTAGAATTTACAATTTAGTCTATAAGCATTAGTTACTTAATGTTCATTTCAATATGTAAGTAATTTTAGGAATTTTCATAGTTGGTATGAAGTGTTGCATTGACCATTACCTATTTTTTTCTCCCTTGCTAGCTTTAATTTATGGTATAGGCTTTTGAACAAATATTATAAGCTCCACAAGATAATGCTCAAGTGGTAATGAGAGGTTGGTTCCCTATTTCTAGATCAATAGTGTGTGATCAGACTGTTTCCATGTTTCTAGATCAATAGTGTGTTATCAACATGGTTCCCAGGTCAAAATAATTGTTTTTCACTAGTAAACTAACAAATAATAAAAGGCTACATAACATGTATTTAACTGCTAAACAAAACCGAATAATACAGTGGAAAGTCAATAAATCATATTCAACTCAAGGATTTTTTTTCAGTCGCAATTGTATAATAATTGTGTGATTAGGTTGTAGAGTCGTTTACAAAGTCTGAGATTCTCAAGGGATTGTTTGTTGAAAAATGCTTGGTTAAGAAATTTATTCTTAGAAGGAAAAACTACTTTGGACTAAAATGAAGTAACATACTCTTTCATAGCAAATATATTCATTACTTTTGATGTACAAAAAAGTAGTTTAGTAATTACTAAGAACTAATGAGAGATATGATATTATCACTATACCATTAATAAACGGAGTGTTTTAAGAATAAATTAAAATTTTGTTGTTGTTTTAAATAAGTAAATTAAAATCTTGTTGAAGAGACATTGAAAAGTGAAAAGTTGGATTGATATTGATAGTATGATTGTTTTACAGGTGCAAAGTGAAAGTCTGATTGTTTACACGAATCTTACATTCTGTTGGTCCAGAAGTTGATTACTTCTCTATAGGTAATTAGTTGTTCTTTTGCTAATTTCCTATATATAGGGGTTCCTTGTGATCAAATTGTGAAATTCGGATCGTTTCCCTACAGGTAAATTTTTTATATTTTGTTTTTGCTTAGCTTAATTAGTAATACCATGGATAAGAAATGGATGTCTTCGATTCAATTGACGAAAGAGTACGAGAATTGGGTATCAGAATTCGTTATGTTTGCTATGGCGCACGCCAAAGACCCCAGGCGAATGACATGTCCTTGCTTGAGTTGCTGCTATGAGAGTCGGGTTGACGCGGTTCAGTTGGCATCGCATTTAAAGAGGCATGGAATTGATAGAATTTATACATGTTGGAATTTACATGGTGAGAAAAGTAACGGGAATGTTGAATTAGGGGATAATACGACCTATGCTTCAAACGCAATAGCACAGATACATACGATTATGATCGAGTCGAAGAGATTGCAAAAGCACTTGAAGAAGACCTTAAGGATGTCCCAAAATGTTTGAGAGATTGGTAAGTGATGCAGAGAAACCGTTGTATAATGGTTGTACAAAATTCACAAGATTGTCAGCGGTATTAAAGTTGTACAACTTAAAGGCGGGCAATGGATGGTCGGATAAAAGTTTCACAGAGTTATTAGCCCTTATGAAAGATATGCTACTAGAGGATAATCTTCTTCCCAATCGAACATATGAGGCCAAAAAGATGTTGTGCTCTATTGGCATGAGCTACGATAAGATACATGCCTATCCTTCTTTTGAATCGAATAGAGATTCCAATCACGGTATAGATTTATAACTTAGGATTTATTTTAATATTTATCGGATATTTCATATAATTTATTACTTTTAACTAAATCATGCATATTATGTTTTGTTATGTAGTGCTTTGATGAATGCAAGTGTGCTCATTACACAAAAAATCAATTGGAAGAAATCAAGGAGGAATTGTGTGAATACTTTATTCAGAAAAGAATCATATAAGATATTGGAAGTTGAAAAGTGTTATGAAAAATTTTAATTGTGTTGGACCTAAGTTAGTTTAATTGACCGTGTTGTTCTGTTCATACCTTATTTGCAGAACCAGCACCGTCCACTCGTCGGATTTTGGCGATTTTAGGCTGAAACGGATTTGGCACATATCATATATAAGCGGATTTGAATAGAAGGTTTTGTTGTACTTGAGTACTATCACCTTTATACGAAATTCTTGGATTTTTTTTTTGCCTCTTATAAGATAAGGTTTTCTTGTAAGGGTCATAAATTTGTTGTTCAAAATAGTCATAAATTTGTCCTTATTATAGTGCATCCTCCTCCTACTTAGTAGCAAACATGTGAATTGAATTATAATGGTGTTTATATTTTGGTATATAATGGTATATAGTAGTATTATAATGGTATATAATTCCTTTTTTTGTATGTAACGACTTCTTTGTTGAAATAAAGGGTCGTTGAAATGTAAGGCTTGAAGTACAGGTTTATGGGATTATTCCCAAAAATACGCCTTCTAAAAAAGAAAGAATACGCAGCATTTTTACATAAAAAATGCTTAAAGTTACGTGAATCAACGAAAGCGATTTTTAGGAAAAAGCGCTGCTAAACGCCTACTTAAGAAAGTGCTTTTCCTAGAAAAGCGCTGCCTAAATATGCCTTAAAAAATACATTAGACAGCGCTTTTGGAAGCGCTATCTAAAGGGGGTCAATAGAAAGCATTCTTTCAGGAAAAAGCGTTGCTAGAGGCCTACCTTAGAAAGCGCTTTTCCGAGGGAAAAGTGCTGCTAAAGAATACATATGGCAGCACTTATTCGTAAAAAAAAGCGTTGTCTAGACCTATGGCAGCGCCACCATAGGCAGCGCTTTTAAGCGCTGCTAAAGGGAAAAAAGCGCTTTCTTAGGTCTTTTTTGGCGTAGTGTCATATGAAGAAAGGTATTTTTCCCTTGGTGTGATGAGAAGGAACTATTTGCAGAATCTCGCTCTTTCTGCAGTATTGGCATTATTGTTGGTATTTATTTCCTAGGCAACTAGACCAGGGAAGTATATTTTCTTAGAAGTGTTGAGACAGTTGTCAACCCTTTGGGTTTTCACCCGTCAAGTGTTGGGTTTGATTTAAAATCCCCGTGAGTTTGACCTTTTACTATAATGTTTACTTCTTGATTCCCCAGGAAGGCTATCCCATGGCATCTTTCATTGGAATAGTTTGCATGATATGAAGATTCAATCCAAGACTCCCCAGTGAAGGCTTCGCTATTTGATAGAAGTCTTTTCTCCTCGTGCATGCTGAGTTGGACTCATTTGTGAAGCATCTCCCTTTCGGCAGTACTTTCATTTTTTTTTATTTCCCGATAATCAGGAAAGGGCAATGTTTTATTTAAGAAGTGTTGAGGCATTTGTCAGTTTTTTAGGTTTTCACCCTCCAAGTGTTGGGTTTGATTTAAAATCCCCATAAGATTGATTTCTTGCTGTAATGTTTGACTTCTTAACTCCCCAAGTTGTTATTCCCATGAGGTTTCATACTTTTTTCCCCAGAGAAGTTGGTGCAATACTTACTCTCAATATTGAAGAACGTATCTTGGTTTCCCCTCTTTGATGTGGTGTTAGCCTCCCCAATGAAGTCAGCACGAGGTCCTCAGTTGATATCTCGATAATGAGGCACTATCTTCCCTAGTGAAGTCTGTATGATATTTCCCCAATGAAGTTAACTCGATATCCTCAGTTGATGTTTTGCCGATATGGTTTCCATCTTCCATATTTGAAATCAGTATTGCAATCCCCAGTAGAAGTGCGGACCGTGAAAACATTTGTTTCCCCATTGAAGTCTGAGTGTTATTCCTCCATGAAGCCTGGAGAAGGATGTTATATCCTTGTATCTGTACTGTTTTGTCGCTATGATTTGTTTACTTCCAGATTATGTTCCTTCCAAGTGAAAGCCGCGAAATAGAATTTTGTTTCCTCGTTTGGTGCTCATTTTCTTATGGAATGTTCATCTTGGATGTGATTTAGCTGAGTGTTGATTGTGCCTGAGTTGGTTTTTCCTGGTTACTCCCAGTGTTATATGTTTGTTTTGTCAGCATATACATGATAACACTCATACATTCATACATACATCATGCATAGTTAAATTTAACAAATCATTTCTCATTCACATTCGTTAATATTTTGTTGACATATTACCCTGTTTTGAAGAGTTGTGTTGTCCTCTCTCCAATAGAGTGTCGGCCTTAAGCATAAAGTGTATATTCTTCCAATTTCCCCACTGAGTTATCCCTCGTGGAAGATTTTTGCTTTAGCCTTCCTGTACAGATCTTTGTCTGGATAGATTGGGTTTCCCTCTTGAGTTTATTTCTCAAAGGATGTATTTTGGTTGACTGTTTCACTCCAGTTTATTTCTAGTTTAAATCTTTGTTTCCCAACAATATTATTACTTTGGATTTCTGCAAGCTTCGAGCACTGGTTTGAGAATGTTCATTTATTTTGGCACGAGCAATGGCTATGTTAGTGTGACGCATTTGTTGGTACCGGTATCCCTTGTGTTTAATCGAGGAGAATATGGGGTCGCTGAGCAGCGTCATGAAGCACTAACTGACCTTAGAACCTTAATTGAACAAATTATCCATTAGGAAGTAGTGAGATAGCCGGTTTTGGCTGAAAGCTGAAAATTGGTTGATACTCGATACTACACTCATTGAGATCAGACTTTTGGGATATCTCGGCCGCAAGAAAAGATTGATTATGCTGAGACAATGTCTAAAAGAAAGGTCAGTGATATTGAGATCCCCTAGAACCCGGTTACTTTCTAACACAGGTTGAGCCAACTAAACTTCAAGAGGGTACTTACCTACAAACTCTATGCAAGCCTAAACCTTAGGACTTATCTGCTTTGTGTGTACATAATAACTTGCTTGTTTTTCATGCTTGTACATAACATTATAACATCATAAGTATTCTCACTAACCATTTCAAGGATTTAGGAATTTATCTTTGTTTAGTTTTGTAGGTCATGAGTCCCATCCGAAGGAATACCACCCGAATCAGCTTCGTGAAAGCACACCCTTAACTCCAAGAATTAGCATCAAGGGTGCCTGTAGATTCTACCTTCACCAAGAAATATGGTCGACTTCTCAGCTTGGCTACCTCCAATTTCCAAGAAGAAATGATGTGTGTACTCTTCTAATTCTTTGATCCCATGCATCATTGCTTCACCTTTCTTGACTATGAGTTGGTGCCTACATTAGAAGAGTTCTCTCAACTGTTAGGGGTGCTTGTGCTTGATAAAATACCTTTCACCGGTTTAGAGGAGACTCCAAAGCCTGAAGTCATTGCCAAAGCCCTGCATCTGAAGAGAGACAACATTGTAGCAAATTGGGAGACAAGAAGCGGAGTTAAGGGTTTCCTAGCCAAGTTTCTGTTGGAGAAGGCTCGTTTATTCTGGGAGGATATGGATTTTCAAGCCTTAGAAGATGTGTTGGCCCTTCTAATATATGGTTTGGTTCTATTTCTCAATACGGACCAATTCATAGATGTGAGTTCCATCAAGGTCTTCCTCTCTCGTAATCTTATACCTACTTTTCTTTGAGACATTTTACATTGTTTCAACACTCGTACCATGAAGAAAAGAGGTACTCTCTTGTGTTGCATTCCCCTACTTTCAAAGTGGATTACTTCACACCTAACTCAGTCAACGTTGAAGAACGAGCACAGATTGACATAGTCTCAAAGGATGATGTCCCTCACACACTCTAACATTTATTGGTGTTCTCGATCCTTGGAGGACACTATTATCATTTACCGTTGTGGGGAATTCCCTAATGTACCACTCTTAGGCCTTGGGGGAGGTATAACTTATAACCCTTCTCTCGCATTACGACAATTTGGGTATGCACGAAGAGACGGTCCTCACGATGCACTCATCCAAGGTTTGGTATTCGAATATAAGGGCGACAACCAAGGCTACCGTCAAAGGTTCATACGAGCTTGGAAAATGATAAACAAAGTGGATAGCAAGACATTGGGTTGTAAGAACTCCATTCCTTTATAGCCTTATCTTAAGTGGGTACAAACTCGTGGTCAAAGACTCGGTATGCCATACCGTGCCACTTTGCCTATCATCATGGAGCCATTAGTTGAAGGAGATGTTCCTTATGCTATCCTTCATCCTTCCATTCCTACTTCTCTTGAAGACTTACAAAGAGCTTGGATCAAGTTGAAGGAAGAACGAGACACCTTCGAAGCCCAGTTCTACGCGAGTGAAAGAAAGGTTTTGGAGCTTACGAGATAACTTCATGAGGAGCGAAATTTGAACGCCCACATTGCACCAAAGAGGATGTGTTTGACCTTTTTGTCTTAGGAGTTTATTTTGCTTTATTTCCTCCATTGTAAGCCCAAGGGGCACGGATGTAATCAACTTACACTTATTAATACAATTGATGTTTGCTCTTTTCTTGTCTAAAACAAATTTAAATATTCTAAGTCCTTGAAAACATTGCATCCACATAACATGCATCATATCATGACAAGCTTTTCCCACACAATTCTCTCATCTGCTTATTGTTTATTTCAGTAGAGATGGCTCTAGAACAACTATCAAGGACATTCAGACTCAAAATGCTCAACTTCAGGAAATGTTCTTGAACCTATCCAAGGGTCAAGAATAAGAGAAAGCACTCATCACTAGGGGCATGACCATGGAGAATACTGAGGACGACAGGGATGACCAGTTGGAGTGGCTACAAACTGAGATAGCCATAATGAAAGTACAGATGATGGGACAACTGGTGGGCCAGATGGCTCTTATCAAAAATTTAGCTCGGAGACAAGAGGAGCTAAGGACCCTCGTCAACGAACTTCATCAAGACGGTTGCAACCATATGAAACAAACAGTCAAGATTGGGGATCAAGTCATTATTCATCCTCCCATGAGACAAGAAGTCGGTTTTAAGGAGAGAATACCTTTCCAAATTGCTGTTACATCACGAGCCCAACAACAACAGGGTAATCAGCGTAAACGGATTCCACCCGATAGGTAGTATACCAAACTCGACATGCCAATATCGAAAGTCTTGCAACACATGTTGAAGATGAATTTGGTCACATTAAAGGATCCTCCTCAGAATCCTAATAATGCTTCTCCCCGTTACAATCATGGAGAAAGGTGTGCATATAACTCCAATAGTCCAGGGCACGATACGGATAACTGTTTGATGTTGAAAAACAAGATTCAAGACCTGATCGATGAAAGAGCATTGGAGTTCACACAAGACGGTCAACTGGAGCTCTTCTACCACCAAGGGCATCCATATGAAGTGACAGTCTGGGCGAGGAAATTTTCTATTTATTCGAATTTTCAGTTGTAATTTCTTTATTTGCTTAAACACTTATCTTTATGTCAGACTTTGGTTACTCTCATTAATGCATTAAATATGTTTGTATTAAATTAATCCATTCATTTTAAATCTATTTAAACTATTCTTTTTACTCCCTTTATGATATTCAACTCTTGTTTCAAAAAAGTTGCAAACCTTTAGAGGGAGGATGATGAAAACAATGTTATAATCTCATACACTGTGCTTTTGGACAGACCTTGCTGACAATGTACATGCGTTTGTTTCAATTCCTAAACATTGGAGTTATAAGGAATATAATCCATAGTCAACCCCTTTGAGCCAAATAAGTAGGAGTTTTGTTTTTCACACAAATTATAACCTTTAATCAAAACCTGGGGCAGTGTAATTTCTCAGTTAACTCAAATGAGCATTCAATCGCAAACTTTCACCTTGTATACAATGAGTGATATCAAAAACGTCCTTCTGAATCAAAAGATGGTGATGGTTCCCTATCACATAGGCAGTCATTATCTCTCAAAAAGAAAAGCCCACTAAGTCAAAACCTATGAAGGAGACTTAAGAAAAACTGGGGCATCCCGCTGACTGTAATCTCAAAATAAGAACAGTTAGGAAAAAAAATAGGGATAATAAATCAAAAAGAGGTCACTACAAATCCTCGACAACATGAAAAACGTTGCAAAATTGACTGCCTTCCAACAAACTTAACTTGTCTGAACCATCACCAAAACTTCATTTCAGACTCAATTGGAATTCAAGCGCACAATTAACCGAGTTTAGGACTGAAGAACATCACAAAGAGAGGGCGGGTACAAATACACTTTGAGCCTTATCCTTTGTTTCTTAAACCGTGAATCAAGCCACACTACAACCTTCAAAAGTCCTAATTGAAGCATGGGATAGTTCAAAAGCATACTGTTACAAAAGGTATCCTGACTCCTGTAAGGCTTTACTCTAAATCCTGAGTTGAAATCACATTCTTACAAAAATTCTTTTACTTGCTAAAACTACATTCTCAAAACTTCAAGACAAGCATAAACTTTGCATTATTTGAATATCGTTGTTCACATATGGCTAATTGTTTGACAGTAGAGAAATTCACACGACAAATACCCAGTGAACAAAAACTCTCTCAATGAACAGAATCACTTCAAATAGAATGACACTTCCAATGAAAAATCTCCTATAAACAAGGGGGCATGACATGTCACTGTCCAACTCGTCTGGGGGCAGTCAAGTCAAGATTCCAAGAAATCTCTCAAGAAATGTTGTATATATCAGGGACAAATCTGCATTTGAGTTGCTTGGGGCATTGAACATTGAAATTCCTGTAAAGGGTCACATACGACCAAGCAAACATATCCTGGAAGTCCTTCAAACACTTGTTACTTGGGGCAGTGACAAATTCCCGTAAAGTCCTTTTCATAGGATGACCCCCAGTAAAGTCCCCACAAAATTGGATCCATGCAATCCCCAACCAGAGTTTCAAATCTCCCGAAAACCTCTCTCCAACTGAGTTGATCTCAAGAATCCTCGAGGAGATTTGCCAAAAGAAAACACCTCTCCAGCAGATTGGAAACTGGGTTTATTTCCCCAACAAACTACAGATTCCCCAGCTTGAGTTTTTCTCTCCGACTATTACAAATCAAGGGACTACAACCCCTCTTCCCCGGTAGATTTTTCTACAACCCCCAGTGATTTGCTGAAAAACCTGGAAACCCAACCAGATAACAATTAGCTTCTTTATCCCAAAACAAGTTGTTAACTTCCTTTCTCTTCCATCAAGAGATAACTCCCCAATAGAGCAACGCACAACTAAGACTCCTAAACTTTTTTCCCCAAGCAGGAATCAACATTCTCCACAGAGTTTTCCCTCAAACAAAATCAATATTCCCCAAAAGAGTTCTCCTCAAACAGCAAAACAGGAAACCCTAGCGGAAACATCCTAAAGCAATGTCTAGAGAGGTGCATACTCTTCATCCCCAACGACAGTCCAAGATTTAGCCTCCCAAAGCTCCCTAACATTTGTCAAGGATTTATTTTCCAGGACAAAAATACATTCCAACAACATTTCTCATTTCATGCATCATATTACATACAAGATAAATGCATACAACATAATCTCATTTATTTTGAGAACATCGTTAAGCCATACATACATCTGTATACAGCTAACTCTCTTCCTTGTAGGGAAAAGTCAATCAACAAAAGTCCTTTTTGGAAAATACCACAAGCATTTCCAAAAGGTCATAGATTAATACCTAAAACCAGACAGGACAACTATCTCAACGACCAACAAAAGCAAGTTCCATATTAATACCTGTAACAAGACATGACCACTATCTGTGGACGACTAATTATAGATTAATACCTATAACAAGCCAGGAAAACTATATACATGAGGAGATTGAAGATTAATACCTGTAACAAGCTAGGAAAACTATCTTTCTTTCTTAGGTCAGAGATTAATACCTGAAACCAGACGGGGAACTATCTATGTGACCAACATTTTCAAGTTCTAGATTAATACCTGTAACAAGCCAGGAAAACTATTTGAGGATGAGAGATTGAAGATTAATACCTATAACAAGCCAGGAAAACTATCTTTCTTTCTCAGGTCAGAGATTAATACCAGAAACCAGACGGGGAACTATCTATGTGACCAACATTTTCAAGTCCCGGATTAATACATGTAACAAGCCAGGAAAAAATATGAGGACGAGAGGTTGAAGATTAATACCTATAACAATCCAAGAAAACTATCTTTCTTTCTTAGGTCAGAGATTAATACCCGAAACTAGACGGGGAACTATCTATGTGACCAACATTTTCAAGTTCCAGATTAATACCTGTAACAAGCCAGGACGATTATCTGTGGATGATTGATTGTAGATTAATACCTGTAACAAGCCAGGGAAACTATCTACATGTGGAGATTGAATATTAATACCTGTAACAAGAAAGGAAAACTATCTTTCTTTCTCATGTCAAAGATTAATATCCGAAACTAGATGGGAATTATCTATAGCGGTAAAATCAATAAAGTCGCAACCGAGTATTTATTTATCCTATATAAAAGGGAAAGGAAAATCATCAAAGAAAAACCTACAGAGGGAAATCAAGGTCTTGCGACTGAGAGATTGGGTAAGGGAGTCGATTACGCGAGGGGATGGTATTAGCACCCCACGCGTCCATAGTACTCTACGGGATCCACTCTCGTTGTTCTGATCAAAGGGTGTGTTCAATCTAATTCTTAAGGGTTATAAACTAAGAGGGAATGCATGCAAAGAAAAGACGGGGAAAATAAGGAAGTATTTACAAATTTTCGCTTGGCTGAGCCCCGTGACCAGATGCATACGTATCCCTTTTAAGGAATCAGAGCGCCGTAGTTCGGCTAATATTTTGTTTGTTTGTATTTTTTTAAATGAAAAATGTTAAATTCGATCATTCCACCACTGCTCGAACTTTGGAGACTTACGACCTATAGTGGAAAGGAACTAACAATTCTCTTAGAAGAGAAAAGTCGAATGGCGAAAATAAATGGATTGGTTGATGTTTTTTTACCATGAAAAGAATTTTTGTATGCTTAGTAATTTTTATACATTTGCCAAGAAAAAGAATTTTTTAGTTTTAAATGCAATTATGAAAAATGGGAAGAAAACATCTCAGGGAGACTAACCTATCTCTAACCTAATGTTATCATACAATGAGGGATCCTATCTAAGTTAGCATTCCAATAAAGTCTAACATACTATCCTATAGGGAACATATAATGAGAGCGAAGTCGTGATCTCAACTTCTAAATTGAGTGACTCATGGATCAACAAGAAATAAAGGAAAGAAATAAAATCCTATAGGGAGCATGCACTGAGAGCGAAGTCGTGATCTGAATTTCTAAATTGAGTGACTCATCTATCAACAAGAAAGGAAACAAATACAAGCACAACACATATAATAAGTGAAGTACATAATGCCTGCTACAGGTCTTTAAACAGCGAATTCGAGCAAATGCTCTTTATTTCCTACTTCTCATGATATATAGAAGGAGATAAATGTGCAGAAAAATAAATTGGAAGCAGTATAATACCAAACGAACAATAAAGTCCGCAAAAAGTGCAACCAAAGGAAAGAGACCTGGAATACTTCGCACGAGCTGGCATCAACAAACAAATAGTCAGAGATCGAATATTTGGAATAGGTGTCGAAGCTTCATCGATGTGAAAATAAATCACAATCGGAAACTCAGACATGTCCGCATATCACACACTAGACCTGCATAAAACTCAAATTTCGAAAAGCATAAGTGAATCACAAGATCTCGACAACAAAATGATTATCGAACATAAACCATAATAGAAAATTCTAACCAAAATTCTAAAAAATAAAAATTTTAAAAAAATTCTATTATACTCTTAAGAAACAATTAACAAATTTTTTTGTTTTATTATTCTTTTTTTTTCTGATTTCTAAAAAAAATTACCTAACAATTATATACAAAAAAAACTAAAGAATAACTAAAAACAAACTCTACACAGGGGTGTAAACTGGATTCAGGGAGCATGGTCTAGCAAGGGAAATCTGGGCACTAAGCCCACTAAACCAAGTCCACAATGCTTTTTTTGCATCACAGGGCGTGCCATAAAAAAGCTACTCAGGCCCCAAAGGGTTTAGAATCTGATTCGGTTCGATTACCTTTGTCCATTACCCAATTTTAGTTGAATAGGGTTATTGTAAAACTTCTGGCCTTACAACCAATGTGAACATCTTCGTCTTCATTCAAATCGCGGCGGCACACAATAAACCATTCCATTAATTTTCCTAATCAATCTTCTATCCCTGCTCTCACTCTCTCAACGGTGCTCACCGCCGTCTTGAATACCTCAGCCCATTCTCCTTCAATTTGTCTAGATTTCCATTTGCTTTTATCTTCTCCTTTTTGTCTTCGATCTTACTTAGCAAACCTCTCCGCTACGGAATCAACGATGATCTCCAAAACATAAATTATTGAAGGATGGACAGAGAAGAATCCCCAATCGGATACGTTTTGCTCGAAGCGACTTCGAAAACAAGAAAACATAGAGGTAAGGATATACTATAGTTTTCATGTTTTTGCTTTTGATTCCCCTCTTCTACTTCTTGTGTGATTTTTGAATCAATGTGGTTGTTGGACTTGAAGCACTATTATGATTGAAGATTGATGATGCTGAAATGCTCTGATGTTGATGCAAGAAGAGACTGACGATTACAGATTGTGAAAACTATGAGATATGGTGAATGGATCACGGTTATACATAATTGATGAAGATTGTGATAGAGGATAATGGTACTGCGGTGGTCTGGTATTGATGATTAAAGGAAACTGGTGGTTATAATTGAGTTTCAAGCTTGTTGAAATTGATTGAAGGGGGAAGAAGATGTGAAGAAGATAGAAGTTGTGTAGAGATTCAGGAAGGAGGTGAATAAAGGTTTATGAAGGAGGTGGATGAAGAGAGGAGTTCATAAAAAGGTCTGAGAGATGAAGATTAAAGATCAAGATTCAAGCGTGGAAGAGAAAATCTCAAGGGTGAGTATTCTGTAATATTTTTTCATCATGGATTCCCTTTTCTCTTATGAATCTGTTAGCATTTTTTTCTTCATTCTATTGTGATTCTATTCTCCCTTTTTTCTCTCCCCTTCCTTCTGTTATGATTCCCACCCCCCTTTTTCTATTAGAATTCCGTTATAAAGCAGTATAAATTATGTTATCTCAGAATTGACCTCAGCCTTTGATTTTGATTTTAGGTTCTTAGATCCAATGGATGAGCCTCATCTGATATATGGTTAGGTATGGTTGTTATAGCAGTTAGAGATTTGGATCAGTAGCTGCAATAGATTTTGTTATGACGATTCGGAATTCGGTTGAAAAATCAGTTAAAGTTGTTATAGTTATTTCTGGTTTATTTTGAGTTTCACTCTCCTTTACTTATCAGTATTTTTTATTATTAACAACTGCTGTTTCATATCAACAAGGTCAGTTTGATCAGGCTTCTGAGTGAATTTCATATATGTTAATAAAGCTGGGCTCAAATCCATAGCCAATTTGCAGAATTCCCTAAATGCCACAAATGCTAGCTTTGGATGCTGTTTTTTGTGGTAATAGTTGTACTGTAACACGACGGAGTGCACATGCTTTGCAACTCTCTGTTGTTGAGATAGTGGAGGATCATCACCAGTAGGTACATTTTTGACAATATGCTCACTTTCTTATTTATTTTTAGATGAAAAAACTATAGAGTTGCCCGCACCCATATCCTTGGCTTCCTTGACAGAACCACACTGTTTAACTGTACCGCAAGCATTGTTCTTTTTCTGATTAAGAGCTTCAATAATATCATTTGAGTGGTGTTGCACTGATGGATTTAAAATCTTTTGATCTGTTTGGCCAACTGGTTTAGTGGATAACTTTTCTGAATTGGATTTTATGTTTAAACTGGTTTATTGTGTTGTCAGCTAATCTGTTTTACAGGGCTGCATATGAATTTACTCACTTTTCTCTCCTATGTTTGCAGCACGACATACTCCCGACATTCATGTGAGCTTGTGTCAATTGATTGAAACAAGTTTGTTTCGATATATGGGCGAATTGAGAGGAAGCATAGGAATATGGTTGAGACATTCGAAGGCGAGGCATGAAGTTTGAATTGTAGACATGAATCGGTGGAGATGGAAGCACCAAAATGGTAGCCATTAAGTTTAGGATATGACATAGGTTTTATGTATGATTTTTTGTAATGTCTTGTAAAAAAGAACAATTTGACTTGTTTCTTGAATTCCAAATAACTAAACTCGAACGAATATGGAAGTATTTGAATTTCAATCTTTAATTGAACGAGACATTCGAATCCATGACTTATGGTTGATAAAATCTCAAGTAACTTTGTAATGAAAGCATATTGGTATTTTTTGCATTTTTGAATAGAACTTTGTTCATGAATGAAGCTTTAAATAAAGTCGAATTTTGATGATTTTAATGAACATTTGTGATTGGAACCTTGGTGACATTTGATAACCGTTAGATGACTTTGATAATGATGTGTCTCGTAACTCGCTTTATCCAAGACATCCACATACATGAATGTTTTTGTCTAGCACTTTTGAATTATTTTGCGACAGGTCAAATTTGATGCCATAGTGAAACCATAAACCAAAACCTTGAATCACCTGGTCATATTAAACGCATAGAAAATTTGGATGAAGCTTTTGAACTTGAGTCCACATACCTTGCAGCTGAAGCAATTCATTTCAATTGAATGACCAGTGACTTTAGTCCATTCTTGTGTCATGATTCATGTTTTTGCACTTTAAACCTCAAAGACATCCTAGCTCGGTAATGAACAATCATACAACAAGATTAAAGCTGTGAGGAACCAATGGAAAACAAGTGGCAAGACTTTGAGTATCAAATCCAATGACCTTCAGTTGAAGTGTTGACAAACTCGACCACCCTGGATAAAAAACCTAATCCGTTTATGAGTATCATAATGAGAATAAGATGCCGATTCAATCCTCTAAACTTCTTGAAAATAATATCTTGTAGTTATGACAATTAGGAGGAAACCCCAATTCTCTTGATTTGGATACACAGTGATGAGGGGACAACTTGAGGTATTGGGAGGAATCGAAACTCTGGCTCATTGTCTGCTCAGTTTCAAAATATGATGAAACCTACACACACAAAGGTAAAGCCATGATGCACTTGTTCTTGAGAAACTTTTGATGAAGAAAACATTTTGTCTCGAGGAAACCTTTTAGTGAAGACTTCTATGATGCTTGTGATCCAAAACCCTAATCTCATACCAAGAATAATGAGAGCACCAATTAAATCAATTTTGAGTAAGACGAAAACCTCAATTCATAGTGAGAAACCCAAATTCCAAAAGCTCTTCGATCCTATAACCATGGGACCAATGCTATGTATGAGATGTACAGAGTATGATGAGGGATATTACGGGAAATAATTGGGGTATAACAGCTGCCCTTATTTAAGTGTCTTCTATCCGGAGATACGAAGATTAAAATCTTCATTTCGACGTGATTGAAGATACTTAAATACAAATTAAACCCTATTTTTGGCCCTAAGATGCCATGCGATGCTTATGATTATGGATGTACATATAAACTTCATACAGATGGGCAAGACACACACTGGAGAAATGAAAATAAAATCAACAAACTTTAAAAAGAAATCGACCAAGAAAATAAATCTCTGGGGAACAACACGACTCTAAGGATAGAATTTTGAATCCATTGGAGATAAATCGGCTCCACTGAGGAATAGAAGACTTGACTTTACTGGAGTGAGATTTAGAGAAGATACCAAAATAACATCAACTCAACAAAATGAAGATAAGAGAGTTAACCGAGAACTATGAATTGTCCACTCATAGAAGAGATAGCAAAAAGAGAGTAAAATCAACATAGAGGATTAACACCTGCTAAACAGAAAAGTGCGAACAGAAACGGTGAAAATAATACCCGCTCAGAGATGAAGATAAACATCAATGCCTAGATTAGTAAGTGAATGCTTGGTATTAGTGTGTATGCCTGGTAATCAAAGATTTGGCATTATCACTTATGGCTGGAAACAACTCAACTCAATCGGAGTAAGGTCCAACGAGGAGGAAGAGATCAATCTTGCCTAAAAATGGTAATGAACTACCCATTCAAGAATGAAGGTAGAAAAAACATAGGACAATAATGAATTTTATTGAAGGTAAATAAATAGAAGACACACCAACGTTTACTGAAGGTGAACTACCGACTTTTACTAAAGGTAGAGATATGGAGAAAATACCAACTTTTACTGAAGGTAAAGATATCAAAATATGCATTGACTTTTACTGAAGGTGAAGTCTGTATTAACAAAATTCTGGCGTTCTACCTAAAACGGGTAAAAATACAAGCTATCTCAAATAAAGAGACTACCACTTGCAACGATTCCTCAACAAACTTCTCTTGTGAAACTTCTCCGAAGAGATACCATTTTATGTAGAATCAGATAAACCTCCCCTTGATCCTAACTATAAGCCACGAACTTGTCTCAGTTTCTTCTTTAACCAAGATATTTCAACTGGAAAGGGTAAAAACACAAGCTATCTCAAATAAAGAGACTACCACTTGTAAAGATTTCACAACAAACTCCTTTTGTGAAACTTCCTCGAAGAGATACCATTTGTTGGAGAATTGGATAAAATTCCCCATGATCCTGACCATAATCCATGAACTGGTCTCAGTTTCATCTTTAACCAAGATGTTTCACCTGGAAAGGGTAAAAAAACAAGCTATCTCAAATAAATAGACTAACACTTATAAAGATTTCACAATAAACTTCTGTTACGAAACTTCTCCGAAGAGATACCATTTGATGGAGAATAAGATAAACTTCCCCTCAATCCTGACTATAAGCCACGAACTGGTCTCAGTTTCTTCTTTAACCAAGATAATTCACTTGGATAGGCTAAAAATACAAGCTACCTCAAATAAAGAGACTACCACTTGTACAGATTTCACAACAAACTTCTCTTGTGAAACTTCCTCGAAGAGATACCATTTGATGGAGAATCAGATAAACTTCCACTTGATCCTGACTATAAGCCACGAACTGGTCTCAGTTTCTTCTTTAACAAAGATATTTCACCTGGAAAGGGTAAAGATACAAGCTATTTAAAATAAAGAGACTACCACTTGTACAGATTTCACAACAAATTTCTCTTGCGAAACTTCCTCGAAGAGATACCATTTGATGGAGAATCAGATAAACTTCCCCTCGATCCTGACCATAAGCCACAAACTGGTATCAGTTTCTTGTTTAACCAAGATATTTCACCTGGAAAGGGTAAAGATACAAGATATCTCAAATAAAGAGACTATCACTTGTAATGATTTCACAATAAACTTCTCTTACAAAACTTCCTCGAAGAGATACCATTTAATGGAGAATCAGATAAACCTCCCCTCGATCCTGACTATAAGCCACGAATTGGTCTCAGTTTCTTCTTTAACCAAGATATTTCACTTGGAAAGGGTAAATATACAAGCTATCTCAAATAAAGAGACTACCACTTATAAAGATTTCACAACAAACTTCTCTTGCGAAACTTCTTCGAAGAGATACCATTTGATGGAAAATTAGATAAACTTCCCCTCGATCCTGACCATAAGCCACGAACTGGTCTCAGTTTCTTCTTTAACCAATATGTCTCACCTGGAAAGGGTAAAAATATTGCTATAAGAATTTTTCAATGAACTGTCTTTATCATTGAAGCACAACCAAACTCAACAACAAACTATCTCCCATAATGATGAGACTACCATTCATTGGAGTAACTAATTTTCATCAACAAACTATCTCCCATAATGATGAGACTACCATTCATAGGAATATAGATCTCAACAACGAACTACCTACCATAATGACGAGGCTACCGTTCATTGGAGTATAGATTTCAACAACGAACTACCTTCCATAATGACAAGGCTACCATTCATTGGAGTAACAACATCTCAACAACGGACAATCTTCCATAATGACAAGGCTACCATTCATTAGAGTAACAAATTTTCCTCAACGAACTATCTCCCATAATGACGAGACTACCATTCATTGGAGTAACAACATTTCAGCAACGAACTACCTTCCATAATGACAAGGCTACCATTCATTGGAAAAAATATCTTCTCTGGCATTAACAAACTTACTAGGAAGAATAGGTTGTTCAAATAAAGAGACCTGTCATTTGTTGTTTAAGAAGGGATTGTAATAAGACTTGTCGGAAATGAAGCTTGAATTCCTGGGGAAATACTAATACATTCCTGTTGAGGAGAGAAAAAACACATTGTGTGCAAAATAAATGCACATTCTCAAATCAAGTCTCGAAGCCTGCATAAATTAGAATAACAATATTTTCGGGGACTACATATTCAAACCAGAAATAAAATGGCATGAAATAATCAACCAAGACAGCACCTTATGAGAAATAAACTCAAAAGAGGATCACACTCCATCCAGATAATGAACTGAATAGGAAGGCTGAAGCAAAATTCGTCCATGAGGGATAACTCAGTGGGGAAATTGAAAGGATATACGCTTTATGTTTAACATTGACAACTCTATTGGAGAGAGAGTAACATAACTTTGCAAAGAAGATATGCTGACTAAACATCAATGAATGCAAATGAGTAATGAATTTTAAATTCATCTATGCATGATGTGTATGAACGTATGAATGTTATTATGTATATGCTGACAAAACAACCGTAATGTACTAGTGATAACCAAACAAAGCTAACTTGGGTGAAGACAACACTCGACCAAGTTACATACAGGATAAAGGTTTCATAAGAGGATAAGCATAACCTGAGGAACAAAGTCCTATTTCACGGCATGGCTTCACTATGAAGAACATGGCTTGGAAACAATTAAAGCACCACCTGGCTGGAAACAAATAAAGTTGCGGAGATACAATAAACTCCTCTAGGTTTCACCGGGGAATGTCATACAGACTTCGAATGGGGAAGACGATACTTCATCATCTAGACTTCACCTGGAGCTTCCAAAACTAACTTCAATATGGAAGATGAGAACCAAATCATCGAGACTTCAACTGGGGATGTCAATATATACCTCACCGGGGAAGATGAAAAACTACACCGTTGATGTTTCAACTAGAGATTGTTATGCTAACTTCATTGGGAAAAAAGAAACCGCACACACCAGAGAGAGACCAAATACAGTCTTCAATATCAAGCATAATAATTATGCAAACTTCTCTGGAGAGAAATCATGAAGTTTCATGGGATAACAACTTTTAGAGGAAAGCATCATCCTCGACTCATCTGGTGAATTAAGAAGTCAACATCACAGTAATAGGTCAGCTTATGGGGATTTTAAATCAAACTCAGCACATAGCGAGAGAAAACCCAAGGGGTAGACGCTTATCTCAAAACTTCTTAGAATGTTTATTGCCCTTGTCTGGTTGCTTAGAGGTACACAACAATGACAATGTCATAACTGGAGGGTGTAATATCCTACTAGAGATTCTACATTACTTCTCAACACAAAGGGAGAAAAAATTCAACAACTAAGCACATTCTCTGTAACTTTGCAACCTCTGCTTGATCACCATTCGACCACGGAAAGAATTTACACTCAGTCAGAGAAATCTAAATCAAGACTTGATTGGGGAGGATTGGATTACAAACCCACCATCAAATAACAACTTGAAGAAAGTCTGAAACAAGAGTTAACTGGGGAAGAAAATGGGATTGCAAACCCAATACCACACCACAGTCTGGAGGAAAACCCACTAACTGGTCAGCTACTGTAGAGGGAACCATGCACACCTCTACAAGGAAGATTAATGAGAAACAGTCCTGCTCGAGGAAGATCTTCGACTTGGGGGAGAACATAGTAATTGTCTTGACAAAAATCTGGAAATTCCCTTGGAAGAAAGTTTGGTGTCACAAGTTTACCGTGCTGGTCGATATATTTTTCACAACTTGCCCTTGGCTGTATGCTTTTAAGATAATCTTTCTGACCAAAATGTTCCTAGATATTTGTCGAATCTCGACGTAACTGCCCTAGCTTAGCTGAATGTTGTATCTTATTTACTCAACACCTTCTTCTTAGATACATGCCCTTTGCTGATACTCAAATGTAAGCTTCTTTGATATCAAGCAGTTGTTTTACAAGCAAAATAATATTTATTCTAAGAATGATAATTCTAATGCAACAATTATGTAAGTCTTGAATATTTTATTGAAAAGATTTCGCAAAACCTTGTGAATGAATCACTAGCCAGGATGCAAAATTGATTTTTTTTTATTTTTATCAAATATAACAAAAGCATATGATACCAACACAAATTTTTTTATCAAAATTCATGAGAGTCAGAAAATGCTATCTCGTTGAAGTACGCTTTCGAAATAAACCTTGTTTCAATTAGGACTTTTGAGGGTTGTAACATGGTCTGGTTCACGGTTTTAGAAAAATGGATTTTAAGGCTCGAAATTATTTGGTGCCCACCCCCTTCATGATGTTCTCCAGTCCTAAGTTCAGTTAACTCGACCTGAACATTCATCTCTCAAAAGAAATTTTGAGACAGTTGAGGAATCAACCGAGGTTTTCTTTGGATACGACAATCACTTATTTTTACTTTTAGTGTCTGATCTCGCAACATATTTATTTTCTAAGGATATCCATTTTGTAACCCCTCTTCACCTTTCAGGCTCTCCATCATTTTCCCTAACTTTTGCCTGGATAAATTCTTTTTGAATTTGACAATGAAGCCCAGAGGGATGCCCTGACTTTTGCCTAAGCAGCCTTTTTTCAAGTTTCGACTTAGCGGGGCTATTTTTCTCTTTCTTTAATCACTTCTAATTCATTTCGTTTTTTCATTCATTTTTATATTACCTTTTCTTTCCTTTTGAACACGTCGCGTGACTTCGAGTTATTTTTGACTTGTTGGAAGAATTATTACTGCCCTATTTCTTCAAATATGAGGGATAACCATTGTTGTATCATTGTCTACTGACTTCTTGACATGCGAGAGATACTCATTGGGATATCATCAATTTACGCACACTCTTGATATGAAAGTTAGCCATTGCAATTTTGAGTTTCATCAACCTTTTGAAGGATAACCATTGTTGTATCCTTAGATGCGCATTTCTGATGAGTTTCGAACGCTCGATCAAATTAACTGAACACTACCATGCCCCAGGTTAAAAATGAGGGTTTTTCTGAATACAAAAGAAACTCCTGCTTCAAGGCTCAAAGGGTTTAACGAGGGTTTCACTCCCTTATATCTCCGGTGTTTGGGAATTTGAAACAATGCATGTACATCGTCAACGTGGTTTTATTCAAAAGCATACAACCAGAAATTTTGCATTTTAAATTCATCATCCTCCCTCCAAACCATGCCTAGGAAAGAGAATGGATAACAAGTTGGTATCATAATGCAAAAAGAAATTTAAAATTAAAATAAATACGAGTGAAACAAGTGGATTTCTTCAAGATAAACATATTCATTGTATTAAGATAATCATTCAAATGTAAACAAGTTCTTACATGAAAACAGTATAATGATTAACAAGAAGAATTACAATTGAGAAATCAGTAAAATTGCTAGTAAACATGAGAAGACTAATCATCCCTAAAATGCAGGGCATTCTTCAATCACGTTTATTCTTCGGCAAAGACTTGGCTTGAACCTCAAGACAAGTATCCTTAAGTGATAAGATGCCACTTCTGATTAATTTCTGTACTTCAGCTTTCAATGGATAACATTGTTCAATACTATGCCCATGGGCTCCCTGATGAAAGGCACAAGTCAAATCAACTTTGTAGTACCAAGGTATCTTCTCAGGAATCTTCGGTGGAGGCTAGGTATGAACCAAATTCCTTTGCATTAGGATAGGAAACAACTATGTATAAGTCATTGGAATTGGATCAAACTGAGCTTTCTTCTGATCAGGAACTTGCTGATTCTGTTGACAAACTGGAGCGACAAGAGGTAAATTAAACACAGGGATGACAGAAGAAACATGCTGATTCTGACGATGATTGTTTCTTCCTCTAGTTCTCTTCTTGGCAAAGTTATTATCAAACTTCTTCACACCACTAGTTGTGCCACTATTTTCAGATAAACATTCCTTTCAGATATCCTCTTCTAGAAGCATTCCCACACTCGCCTTTTCTGGGAACTCATCGGGTGTATTGACTACCACCTTCTCATGAAAGAATGATTTCAGAGTTTCTGTGAAGACTTTTGCCATCTCTTCTTCCTTCCTAGAAGGGTTGACTTAGGCATTAACCAAAGTTTTAACCAAAGCAGTTAGATATTACACATCTGCCTTCAAAGTAGTTATCGCTTTGCGGAGTTCAAAGATCTCTTGCTTAATGCTTTCTATCTTCCCTTAGCACGAGTGTCGTATTGATGAGACAACCTGATTCTGGAGACCAGAGGACCTAGGGTAAGACTTTTGGGAAACTCATGAAATGAATAGTTAAATGTAATGTCATGTATGACATGCAATACAAATGCCGTATTCTTATTTCCAACAGTTCATACACTTTGATTCCAGTTATTAAGCCACAATATTATTATATATTTTCATGTATTTATTATGTATTATTTTTTTGATATTTATTTTTTGTCTTAACAATTGGAACCAAGGAAGTAATGTTTGGAAAAAAAAAACATGTATGCTGATGATTACATTAACATTCTATGTATGCCAATATGCGGGATCAAAGCTTCTGCGGTACTGGATAGCTGCTGAACTGATAACAAAACCATTGTCACATGTAATAAGATCAAAGGTCCGGATAAATTCAGAATACCAAAGAGTCAAAGTCACCAACGGAACATAGTCACCAACAGAACATAGTCACCAACAGAACATAGTCACCATATATACCTGTAAAGATTATTCCCTCCCCACTCGCGGGTAAAGACTAGGTCATGGTAAGGTCAATGGCAACTCAGAATCGAGGGTACTCCTGAAAAACTATCGCCGTATCACCTACGTGAAAATGATAGCCCCTCATTTGTACCATATCTTAGCGTGGACGACATGACGGCATAGTGAAACCTAAGTTAACTAGCCGTTCATGTTCCACTCTATTCCTAGTGTTCCTGTGGTTGCCACTTGGCTTGGGTATTGGGCCTTTTACCTCATAGTAACACCCATCCAACAAAAAAAGAAAGAAACCAGTACAACAACAAATAACAATAAAGATGCAATGCAAACATATGCTCAAACATATACAAATGAATAATCCATCAAAGCATAATGATAACCACCCTAAGAAAAGAAAAACGGGAGCTAGGAGTGAGTCACGGGATGGACCAACAATTGGTCGACATTTCATTCCCCAGTGAAGTAGCCATTTTTATGTAGCGGTAAAATCAATGAATTCTCCACCGAGTATTTATTTATCCTATATAAAATGGAAAGGAAAATCATAGAAGAAAAACCTAAAGAGGGAAATTAAGGTCTTGCGACCGAGAGATTGGGTAAGGGAGTCGATAACGCGAGGGGAATGTATTAGCACCCCACACGTCCATAGTACTCTACGGGATCCACTCTCGTTATTCTGATCAAAGGGTGTGTTCAATCAAATGCTTAAGGGTTATAAACTAAGAGGGAATGCATGCAAATAAAACACGGGGAAAATAAGGAAGTACTTACAAATTTTCGCTCGGCTGAGCCCCGTGATCAGATGCCTACGTATCCCTTTTAAGGAATCAGAGCGTCGTATTCGGATAATATTTTGTTTCTTTGTATTTTTTAAATGAACAATGTTAAATTCGATCATTCACCCGCTGGTTGACCTTTGGAGTCTTATGACCTATAATGGAAAGGAACTAACAATGCTCTTAGAAGAGAAAAGCCGAATGGCGAAAATAAATGGATTGGTTGGTATTTTTTTACAATGAAAAGAATTTTTGTATGCTTAGTATTTTTTATACATTTGCCAAGTAAAAGAAGTTTTAGTTTTAAATGCAATTATGCAAAAATGGTAAGAAAACATCTCAGGGAGACTAACCTATCTCTAACCTAATGTTATCATACAATGAGGGATCCTATCTAAGTTAGCATGCCAAAGAAATCCTAACGTAATATCCTATATGGAACATACAATGAGAGCGAAGTTGTGATCTCAACTTCTAAATAGAGTGACTCATCGATTAACAAGAAATAAAGGAAATCGATAAAATCATATAGGGAGCTTGCACGGAGAGGGAAGTCGTGATCTCAATTTCTAAATTGAGTGACTTATCTATCAGCAAGAAAGGAAACAAACACAAGCACAAGACATATAATAAGTGAAGTACAGAATGCTTGCTACAGGTCTTTAAACAACGACTTCGAGCACACGCTCTTTATTTCCTACTTCTCATGATATCTAGAAGGAGATAAATGCGCAAAAAAATAAATTGGAAGCAGTGTAATACCAAACGAATAATAAATTCCGCAAAAAGTGCAACCAAAGGAAATAGACCCGGAATAGTTCGTGCGAGCTGGCATCAACAAACAAACAGTCAGAGATCAAATATTTGGAATAGGTGTCGAAGCTTCACCAATGTGAAAATAAATCACAATCGGAACCTCAGACATGTCCGTATATCACACACTAGACCTGTATAAAACTCAAATCTCGACAAGCAGAAGTGAATCATAAGATCTCGACAACAAAATAATTACCGAACATAAACCATAATAGAAAATTCTAACCAAAATTCGAAAAAAGAAAAATTTTAAAAAAAAATCTATTATATTCTTAAGAAACAATTAACAATTTTTATTATTTTATTATTTTATTATTTTATTATTCTTATTTTTTCTGATTTCTAAAAAAATTACCTAACAATTATATACAAAAAAAAACTAAAGAATAACTAAAAACAAACTCTACACAGGGGTGTAAACTGGATTCAGGGAGTAGGGTCTAGCAAGGGCAATTTGGTCGCTAAGCCCACTGAACCAAGTCCACAATGCTTTTTTTTTGCATCACAGGGCGTGCAAAAAAAAAGCTACTCAAGCCCGAAAGGGTTTAGAATACGACCCGGTTCGATTACCTTTCTCCATTACCCAATTTCAGTTGAATAGGGTTATTGTAACACTTCTGGCCTTACAACCAATGTGAACATCTTCGTCTTCATTCAAATCGCGGAGGCACACAAAAAACTATTCCCTTCAATTTTCCAATCAATCTTATATCCCTGCTTTCACCCTCTCAACGGTGCTCATCGCCGTCTTGAATACCTCAGCCCATTCTCCTTCAATTTGTCTTGATTTCCATTTGATTTTCTCTTCTCCTTTCCGTCTTCGATCTTGCTTAGCAAACCTCTCCGCTGCGGAATCAACGATGATCTCCAAAACATAAATTATTGAAGGATGGATAGAGAAGAATCCCTAATCCGATATGTTTTGCTCGAAACAACATCTAAATCAAGAAAACATAGAGGTAAGGATATACTCTAGTTTTCACGTTTTTGCTTTTGATTCTCCTCTTCTACTTCTTGTGCAATTTCTGAATCAATGTGGTTGTTGTACTTGAAGCACTGTTATGATTGAAGATTGATGATGTTGAAATGCTCTGATGTTGATGCAGGAAGAAACTGACGATTACAGATTGTGGAAGCTATGAGATATGGTGAATGGATCACAGTTATACAGAATTGATGAAGATTGTGATGGAGGATAATGGTGCTGCCGTGATCTGGTATTGATAATTAAAGGAAACTGGTGGTTATAATTGAGTTTTAAGCTTGTTGAAATTGATTGAAGGAGGAAGAAGATGTGGAGAAGATAGAAGTTTTGTAGAGATTCATGAAGGAGGTGAATAAAGGTTGATGAAGGAGGTGGATGAATAGAGGAGTTCAGAAAAAGGTCTGAGAGATGAAGATTGAAGATCAGGATTCAAGCGTGGAAGAGAAAATCTCAAGGGTGAGTATTCTATAATCTTTTTCATTATGGATTCCCTTTTCTCTTATGAATCTCTTAGAATTTTTTGTCTTCATTCTGTTGTGATTCTGTTCTCCCTTTTTTCTCTCCCATTCCTTCTGTTATGATTCCCTCCTCCCTTTTCTGTTAGAATTTCGTTACAAAGCAGTAGAAATTCTGTTATATCAGAATTGAACTCAGCCTTTAATTTTGATTTTTCGGTTCTTAGATCCAATGGATAAGCCTCATCTGATATATGGTTAGGTATGGTTGTTATGGCAGTTAGGGATTTGGATCAGTAGCTGCAATATATTTCTATTATGACGGTTAGGAATTCGGTTGAAAAATCAGTTAAAGTTATTATAGTTATTTCTGGTTTATTTTGAGTTTCACTCTCCTCTACTTATTAGTCTTTTTTTATAATTGACAGTTGTTGTTCCATATCAACAAGGTCAGTTTGATCAGGCTTCTGAGTGAATTTCATATATGTTAACAAAGTTGGGCTCAGGTCCACAGCCAATTTGCATAATTCCCTAAATGCCACAAATGCTAGCTCTGGATGTTGTTTTATGTGGTAATACTTGTACAGTAACTCGACGAAGTGCACATGCTTTGCAACTCTCCACTATTGAGATAGTGGAGGATCATCACCAGTAGGTACACTTTTGACAATATGCTTGCTTTCTTCTTCATTTTTAGATGGAGAGACTATAGAGTTTCCTGCACCCATATCCCTGGCTTCCTTGACAGAACCACATTGTTTAACTGTACCACAAGCATTATTCTTTTTCTGATTAAGAGCTTCAATAGTATCATTTGGGTGGTGTTGCACTGATGGATTTAAAATCTTTTGATCTGTTTGGCCAACTGGTTTAGTGGATAACTTTTCTGAATTGGATTTTATGTTTGAACTGGTTTATTGTGTTGTCGGATAATCTGTTTTAAAGGGCTGCATATGAATTTACTCACTTTTCTCTCTTGTGTTTGCAGCACGACATACTCCCGACATTCATGTGAGCTTTTGTCAATTGAGTGAAACATGACTGTTTCAATATATGGGTGAATTCAGAGGAAGCATAGGAATATGGTTGATACATTCGAATGAGAGGCATGAAGTTTGAATTATAGACATGAATTGGTGGAGATGGAAGCACCAAAATGGTAGCCATTAGATTTAGGATTGAACATAGGTTTTATGTATGATTTTTTGTAATGTCTTGTAAAAAAGAACAATTTGTCTTGTTTCTTGAATTCCAAAGAACTAAACTCGAATGGATATGGAAGTATTTGAATTTCAATCTTCAATTGAACGAGACATTCGAATCCATGACTTATGGTTGATAAAATCTCAAGTAATTTGTAATGAAAGCATATTGGTATTTTTTGCATTTTTGAATAGAAATTTGTTCATGAATGAAGCTTTGAATAAAGTCAAATTTTGATGATTTTAATGAACATTTGTGATTGGAACCTTGACGAAATTTGATAACCGTGATATGACTTTGATAATGATGTGTCTCGTAACTCTCTTTATCCAAGACATCCACATACACGAATGTTTTAGTCTAGCACTTTTGAATTATTTTGCGACAGGTCAAAGTTGATGCCATAGTGAAACCATAAACAAAAACCTTGAATCACCTGGTCATATTAAACTCATAGCACATTTGGATGAAGCTTTTGATCTTTAGTCCATATACCTTTCAGCTGAAGCAATTCATTTAAATTGAATGACCAGTGACATTAGTCCATGCTTGTGTCATGATTAATGTTTTTGCACTTTAAACCTCGAAGACATCCTAGCTCGGTAATGAAAAATCTTGCAACAAGATTAAAGCTGTGAGGAACCAATGGAAAACAAGTGGCAAGACTTGGAGTATCAAATCGAATGACCTTCAGTTGAAATATTGACAAACTCGACCACCCTGGATTAAAACCCTAATCCGTTTATGAGTATCATAATGAAAATAAGATGCCGATTCAATCCTCTAAACTTCTTGAAAAGAATATCTTGTAGTGAAGACAATTAGGCGGAAACCCCAATTCTCTTTATTTGAATGCACAATGATGAGGAGACGACTTGAGGTATTGGGATGAATCGAAACTCTGGCTCATTGTATGCTCGATTTCAAAATATGATGAAACCTATGCACACAAAGGTAAAGCCCTGATGCACTTTTCTTGAGAAACTTTTGATGAAGAAAACCTTTTGTCTCGAAGGAACCTGTTAGTGAAGACGTATATGATGCTTGTGATCCAAAACCCTAATCTCATACCAAGAATAATGAGAGCACCAGTTGAATCAATTTTGAGTAAGACAGAAGCCTCAATTCATATAGAGAAACCCTAATGCCAAAAGCTCTTCGATCTTGTAACCATGGGACCAACGCTATGTATGAGATGTGAAAAGTATGATGAGGGATCTTAGGAGGAAAAATTGGGATATAACACTATCTATGTGACCAACATTTTTCAATTTCCAGATTAATACCTGTAACAAGCCAGGAAAACTATCTGAGGACGAGAGATTGAAGATCAATACCTGTAACAAGCCAGGAAAACTATCTTTCTTTCTAAGGTCAGATATTAATACCCGAAACCAGACGGGGACTATCTATGTGACCAACATTTTCAATGTCAAGATTAATACTTGTAACAAGCCAGAACGACTATCTGTGGACGATTGATTATAGATTAATACCAGTAACATGCCAGGAAAACTATATACATGAGGAGATTGGAGATTAATACCTGTAACAAGCCAGGAAAACTATTTTTCTTTCTCAGGTCATAGATTAATACCCGAGACCATACAGGGAACTATCTATGTGACCAACATTTTCAAGTTCCAGATTAATACCTGTAGCAAGCCAGGAAAACTATATGAGGACGACTGATTGTAGATTAATACATGTAAAAAGCCAGGAAAACTATCTACATGAAGAGATTGAAGATTAATACCTGTAACAAGCCAGGAAAACTATCTTTCTTTCTCAAGTCAGAGATTAATACCTGAAACCAGACAGGACGACTATCTTAACGACCGACAAAAATAAGTTCCAGATTAATACCTGAAACTAGACAGGAAAACTATCTGTGAGCGATTGTTTGTAGATTAATTCCTGAAATAAGCCAGGACAATTATCTACACGACCAACTGAAGTAATCCTACACGAGCTCCTTCTCATACACTCTTCTAGAAAAATTTCAGATGCTATCAAGATACGGCTGACATTCTTATACTTATTCCAGATTCTCTTCTAGAAACATTTCATATACGATCTAGAGACTAATATTATTCTGATACTTATTCCAGATTTTTCTCCCAAATACAGTCCAGAAATGATCCAGATACGGATGTCATTCTGACACTCATTCGGCACATTTCTCAAATACAGTCCAGATACGATCTAAATAAGGATGTCATTCTGACACTCATTTAGAACACCTTTCAAATACAATCCAGATACGATCCAGATACGGATGTCATTCTGACGCTCATTCAGTACATCTTTCATATACGAGTCAGATACAATCCATTTAAGGATATTATTATGATACTCATCCCACTACATCTAATGTTTCATTATAAATCAACCAGAGATTTGTTCTGATACTTCAGTCTAATTTCTGCTAACAATCACCTTTGGATGGCATCTATAAGCCCATCTCAGACAACTCTCCATCATCTCTCCAAATCGAATCTTTAAGCCCATTCCCTATACAATCAACCACCACATCATCGAGTGCAAATTTCTGGGCACTCTAGTGTTCAATCATCTTCCACCTTCAAGTCACAAATGGAAGACTCGCCAATCTAACTCTTCAGGTTTAAAAAGATTGAACAGGGGCACCTGTTGTACCCCAAAATTTTTCCTCTCATTTTTCAAGATTTCTCTTGCATGTGTGGTTACAAACACCTGTTTAAAGAAATGAAGAAAATGATTTTATTTGAATATGGCAAGTTGTTACTTCGAATGGTCGAAGGAAAATAAAAATGAATATGTTAATGTGCCTTTGGACAAGTCAAAGAATAGAAATTTTGCTTCGAATCCATATCCTTCGATTGGGCATCTAGCAAGCTTGAGACATCCTTCGTTTGGGGTGTTGGTTTCCTTCAAAGCAACCTGCTTCAAATCCACCTTCAAACCTGCTTTGAATCAACCTTCATGCATATTTTGAATCCACCTCTATGCCTGCTTAGAATCCATATTCATACCTCTTTCAATTGGGCACTTTGGCTCCTTCGATGCAAGCTTTGGTTCAGAGTTTTCATTTGAACATTTGACTTATTTTGAGCAAGATTCCTGCTTTGCTTGGGCGCTGGACTTCTTTTGGGAAAGTTCATTTCCTGCTTTGTTTAAAAATTTTAGTTTCTTTGTGCAAGATTGGTATACATCTTTCGTTTGGCCATATGGCCTCTTTCCTGCATGTTTCGATTCATAAATCAAGGGGCTCCCACCATGCTAGCATGCACAAGGAAAAAGCCTCCTTGTGGCTAGCATTCACTGGATTCACATTAGCACCCGCAGTGTAATGGTTACCTGCATGCAAGCTCCGACTGGGCAAAGTCTCCCTTTGAAACAACTTGCTGCAAGATTCGACAGGGCAACACTTATCTTCAACTAGCTTTGATTCATAAGGAAATAACCTCTTGAAATGTGTCCTTCGATAAAGAAGGCAATGGCCTTCTGAAGATTTCCTTCGATTGCACTATTTGCACCCTACATGTTTGCCTTTGACACCACAAAGACAGGATTTCCTTCATGCCAGCAGGCACAAGGCAGGGACCTCCTGCATGCACCCTTTCGTTTGGCCATGTGACCCCTGGCAGACAAGCCTTCTATTGGACAAGATCCATATTCATACAAAGCTTCGACTGGAGTTTTTGTTCCCTTCGAATCAACATACTTCGAATCCATATCTGAACCCTTCGAGCAAGCTTGTTTGAAGAACATTGAGCAAATCTCATAGCCTTATCCTCCAAATACTACTTATCAGGCTATGTTGCTTCCAAATCTTTACATAATCAGAGGCTTACACAAAGTTTCGAAGCTTTATCTACTGAATAATACTATTCTTGGATAAAATAGCAAAATGCTACGTACCCTTTTTTAATTAAGAGTACTTTAGTCACAAAATCAGCTCACAATCTGATTTTTGTCTGAACATAAGCAGTGCCAAAGGCATACGTCCAATCTCCTGCCCCCAACAAACAGCAGCCCCTCACTTGTACTTGAAATGTGGGAACAACGAAAAGGGACTAAACTTGTTTCATTTTCAACCAAACCATGGTTTGTCATCTTACAAACCTGGTTACTTTAGCACTTCTAACCCTTTCTCTATAAATAGAGAAACATTTGCAAGCTGAAGGAGGACTTTTTTTGGGGTGGTGGAACGAATCTTCAAAAAATCATCAAACTCTCAAAAAAACTCTTAAACTCTTAAGATTCTCAAACACTAAAACCCAGAATCTAAAGATCATACCTTTGTTCCTTTCCCTTTCGAATCCAGGAACAACCCCACACTTTGTTTTTCTTTCGAATCCAATAGAAAGAACACCACACTTGTTCTTCTACTTCGAATCCATGAATAACAAGAACCACCCCCACTCTTCTGGACCTTCGAGTCCAACATTAGAAACATCACCATTGTTTCTTCCCTTCAAATCTAGGAGTATCTAGAGCAGTAACTAAAGGTCCAGCTCAAATACCCTTCTTCTATTCAGTGACTGCTCAAACAAAGTAGTAACTGGACTAGCCTCAGGAAGACTCCAACGAACTTCCATTCACCACCAAGGAAGTCACTTGCAGTTCTTTCGATTTAAGTGCTTCAAGAGGTAAGTTATCTCTAAACTTGGAACTCTTTCATTTAAATATCATGTGTACATACCAATAAAAAATAAATATAGATATCTCATCTAGGGAGTTTGACCATGCTTTAACTTTCGATCCTGACTTCCTATATGTTGAAAGTCTCAACCCTGACTAATTAGACTTTGGATTTTAAGACCCAGTAATCTTGTGCTAACCCCTGGCCTGTAGCTTTCAAAAGTTACACTTGAATGTTGCATGTTTAAAAGTTTAAAACAGGTTCTCTGTATCCTTCGATTGGATAAATACTCAAGCCTTTCGAATCTAAACCCGATGGCCTAACATTCCTGCATTCGAAGAAGGCAGCAAGGAGCTTGAGGTGAAGAGTGCACCTCACGTTGACTCCAGGCCTCAAATGAAAGAAGTAGCCAGAAGGATGGCCACACTGACTTCCAGGTCCCATTCGAAAGAAACAAGAAAGGGGTGAAATGAAAGACATGACCTTGTTGCTTCCAGGCCAAATCGAAGGAAGCCAGAGAAGTAGAATCGAAGGGTTTTGCTGCCCAAATCGAAGCACTCATTTTTATTTCTTTTATTTTTGTTTTGTCTTTACATTTTCTTGCTATTCAATATTGTTGTAATAGTGTAGGATTTATTTTCTGCATTTTTATTGCTTTTGTACAAATGTTAGTAATTAGGATGTATGGCAAGATAAAACCAATAATTAGACAACCCAAAAATCAAAGACAAAATGCATGAAATCAAACACACTTTGCACACATTCACCTCTAGGGTAATCTCACTTGTTGCTTCGGAAAAATAGTCATGTCCCTCGAATATCGGAATTTTAGCAAAGACCCTTAATAAAAGATCGTAGTCCCTCGATGACCCTCAATGTTGCCTTCGGTAAACGATCTGTCCCTAAACGACATTGCTAAAATGTCCTATAGGTTGCCTTCTATGACTATACAAACGTCCCACGCATGTCCCTTCACATCCAATGACGGGGCTTCATACCAAATCAATGGTAAGATATCAACATCTAAAGGAGGAAGAAAAGAACAAAGACCTTTTGAGTAGGTAGGACGCTCATAGTTGCTCGCTTGCTCACAACAAAAACATTTTTATACACCAACACCTTCCTTTGAAACATTTTCAAAAGTTAAAACACTTTGTACGCATTCTTATAAAAACGAGAATCATTACAAAGACACTTTTCAAAATCACTTTCAAAAACACATTCCAAAAACACCTCTTTGAACTACTTTCAAAACCTACACTTTGTACGCATTCTTATAGAAACGGGAATCATTACAAAGACGTTTTTTCAAAATACTTTCAAAAAACCACCTCACAAGCACATTTTCAAACAAAAGCAAGTGATCTAGAAAGCAAATAAGAGCCCGTAGATAACTACGGATGAAAAGGGTGATAATATCTTCCATTTTCATAACCTACCCCCTAACTCAAGAAATAATCTCGAAAGGTATTTCCTGTTCTTTTCAGCCTTTCCTTATTGGATAAAAGAAAATTTGGTGGCGACTATTGCTATCTGCAACAATTGCGAACAAACGCAAAATACCCAAGTCAGTTCTCCCATTGTGTTACATGCATGAATCTACTTGCCATACCTACACTATATGCTAAGTCAGGCCTTGTATGACAAAGGTATATGAATGACCCAATAAGTCTTATGTATTAAGTTGGGTCGACATCATCTTCATCTACATTTTTCGACAGTTACAGTCTTGGTTCTGCAGGTGTCGAAGTTGAGTTACATTCTTCCATCTCAAATCTCTTGAGAATTTCTTATGCATATCTTCTTTGATGCATCACCCAACCTCTACTGCTCTTGTAAAATTAGATGCCAAGGAAATATGAAATCTCACCCAGATCAGACATTTCGAATTCCTTATTGGGATCACCTTTGAAGTCTTCGATCTCACTTTTTCAGCTACCTGTTATCAACAAATCATCGATATAGAGACATAGTATAAGTAATTCTCTATTGCTTCTTCTTACATATACTCCATGTTCAGTTGTGCACTTAACAAATTCGTTCTCCCTTAGGAAACTATCAGTTTTCTTATCCAAGCTCTTGGAGCTTGTTTCAATCCATACAGGGCTTTATGCATCCTGTACACCTTTATCTCTTTGTCATGTTTCAAAAACCCAACTGGATTTTTAACATAAACTTCTTCGTCTAAGTGTCCATTTAAGAATGCACACTTCACGTCCATCTAACATATGTACCATCTGTTTATTTCTGCTAGACCAACAACCAACCTGATTGTTTCGATCCTAGAAATAAGTGAAAAAACTTCATCGAAGTATATTCCTTCTTTCTATAGAAATCCTTTCGCCACAAGCCTTGTTTTGTGTCGAGTTACTCCCCCTTTGGGATTCATCTTCACTTTGTATACCCACTTGACATCAATTTCCTTCTTGCCTTGAGTCAATTCGATAAGTGACCAAGTGTTGTTGTCTTTGATAGACTTCACTTCTTCGTTCATTGCTTTCACCCACTTCGAATCCTTCAATGCTTCAGCTGCATTGACAGGTTCGACATCTGTATAGAAAGCATAATGTACCAACTCACCTTCATTATCTATCACATCATCTGATGTAATCACACAATCTTGCAATCTTGCAGGCATGCGTCTTGTTCTTTGAGGTCTGCTTATACTTGGTTGATCTATAACTACTGGTTCCTCTTGTCGAACTTCTCTTTTGACTTGAGTTTCTAGTTCTTCAAGTAGGATTCCCATTGAATCTTTTTTGAGATTTTCAGTCCAATCCCATTCTTTAAGCTCATCTATGCCCACGTACGTACTGATCATAATCTGCTTGTTCACTGGTGTAGCGGTAGATATGTTCAAGACTAAGCCATTGGATTGACTAGACTTTATACAAATCAAAATAAAAATCACCACCGCGCTTTATTGTTTCCAAAGGAATGGGAAAATAGCGAATAACCCAAAAAGAGGGGGAAAGATTCAAGGTAAGGGGGTTGGTTATGCAAAGGGAAGGTATTAGCACCCTAAACACCTACGGTACTCTGCAGGAACCTCTTTTTAAAATCTGTATATTTTGGCTATAAAAATGTGTTGTATATAAAATGGATAGTGGAGGTGAGAAAAGAAGTATTTTTTATGATTTTTGCACCCGCCACGATTGCGAACCTTTAGTGCCTACGTACCACCTTTCGTGCAATAGGGGATCAGGGTACACGTAGTTCCTGTTTTAAAAATTTGAAACACGAGTGTGTTGGTTAATTTTATGAGATAAGACATTGTGATACGGTGGGAGAACTGACTTGAGGGTTTTGCGTTTGTATTCGCAAATGTTGCGGTTTAGCAAGAGTCACCACCTACTTTTCTTTTATCCAATAAGGAAAGGTGAAAAAGCACAGGAAAGACCTTTCGAGATGTTTTCTTGAGTTCGTGGGGTAGATTATGAAAAGGGAAGGTATTAGCAACCTTTCCATCCATGGTTTTCCATGGGCTCTTAGTTACTTGTTATATCACTTGCTTTTGTTTGAAAATTGTGCTTTTGTATGGTTTTGAAAGTATTTTGAAAAGGTGACATCGTTTAGGCGAACTATGCAATGATTCCCGTTCGTAAGAATGCATGCAAAGTGTTGAGCTTTTGAAAATATTTCAAGTTTTGGAAAGATGTATGTGTTTGTTTTGAAAATAACAAGGATATTTGTTTTGAAATTAAGCAAGTAACTAAAAGTAATCTACCTACTCAAAAGGTTTTAGATGTGTTTTTCCTCCTCCTTTAGATGTTGCTACCTTACCATTGATTTTATAAGAAGCCCCATCGTTGGATGTGAAGGGACGAGCGTTGGGTCATCGTATGACCATGATAGCAATGTTGTGAAATGACTTAGCACTTTTCTGTAGGGACTAAGATCATTTTGAAAGGCAACTTTGATAGCGTTATCGAGGGACTATGATGTTTTTTCTATTTGTTTGTGCTAAGACATCCCACATGCATAACATGGCCATTTTTGTAAGGCAACAAGTGGAATTTCCCTAAGGGTGCATGTGTGCAAGTGTGTTTGATTGCATGCATTTTGTCTTTGATTTTTGGGTTGTCTACTTGTTGATTTTATCTTGCCATACACACCTAATTACTTAACATTTATATGAAGGTAATAAAAGAGTGTAAAAAATAAATCCTACACTATTACAACCATATTGAATTGCATGAAAATATAAAGGCAAAAATGAGGTAAAAGCAAGAAAAATGGATCTTTCGACTTAGGGTAGCAACCCTTCGATTCTGCCATTTTTGGCCCTCTTCGACCTTACCTGAAAAGATGTGAAAGAATGAGTTTCGACTGGGGCCTAGAAGCCAGCATATTTTGGCTTTCGATTGGGGCCTGAGGCCAGCATGTTGTGCCTTTCGACTGCCTCTTTCATTTGGCCTGAAGGTTAGTATGGAAGCCAGAGACTCCGTTTCTAACTTTTTTGTCTCATGTTTCTTTCATTTGAGTTAGAATAGCAATATGGCCCAAGGCCATACCAACATTACCTTGCTGGAGGTTAGAGCGTGTTCTGGACTTTGAAACGGTTGCTTTGAATGCCTCTGGATTCGAAGGAAAAGACCCAGGGTAGGCCTTTGAAACTGGATTCGAAAGAGAAAAACAAGTGAAATATCCTTCTTTGCTGGATTCCAAGGAAGGAACAAGTGGGATGTTCCTTGATTTGAAGGAAACTGGAATGTGTTGTTCTTCAGAAACAAGTGTTGAAGTGTTTGAGAATTTTATGGTGTGTGACAATTTTGAAAATACATTCCCCTCTTCCTCTCTCTTTCTTCTTTGTGCAAATGAACTCTCTATTTATAGAGAAAGGCTTTTGGGAAGCTTGGGGAGCAAAAAATAGTAAAATAAGGCTCAGTTGGAAAGTAAATGTCCACTTGTGCCATAAAAGCAAAATGAATGCTTCAGATGGGTTGCTTCTTTCTGAAGGAAAACAGGCACAAGGCTCAAGACAAACTTTTTCTAAAAGGTAGTATCATGCTGTTAAGTGCAAGTGGTCTTGGACAACAAATGGGTAAAGGCCTATTTTAGCTTGCATAAACAATTAAGTATAGGGTGACTCATAGGTTTGAGGCCTGAAAAGGGAAAACACAAAGCCTAGCCTATGGGTCTAAATGTTCAACTTGATTTTTTGAGTCAAATCCTCCATCTTTCTACACCTTTCGACCAGACTAGAACAACACAGCATTCGTTTTCACTAGTTGTGTCCTTCGAATGAACCAACTGTGTGTTCTTCGAATGGCCCTTTTTAGCTGAATATGCCATTTTGAGTCTTCTTGCTTTTAAAAACTCAGGCCCAAACCTTCGACCAGACTCCAAAGTAAGAGAACAATTACTCTCCAACTATGGCAAGTCCTTCGAATGGACCACCAAGTTGTGTGTCATAATGCAGGACTATGGCGTGTCGAAGGGTTTGCAGATGGATTCGAAGGTGATATGAAGGCGCATTTGAATCATACATTAAGATGAATTTGAAAGTCACAGGAAGGTATCCATCCATCCAATCGAAAACTTATGAATCCAAGGCAAACAGGTGAGGGGCGAATGGTGCGATCGAATGACACTTTTCAGAAGGTTACTAACTTCTGAATCGAATGAAGCTTTTAGAAGATTATTGACTTTTTGAATTGAAGAAAACCAAAAGGAGGCCTTTACTTCCTGAGTCGAAAGACATTCCTGAGTCGAAGGACATTCCTGAGTCGAAGGACATTCCTGAGTCGAAGGACGTTCCTGAGTCGAAGGAAGCTGTTTCAAAGGGAAACCCAATTGAAGCTTGTATGAAGATATCTCTTGGCTCAAACAAAACTTGTGAGAGGCAAAGTATGCAAGAGGCCCTTGGTGCAATTGGATTTGAAGGATGCATAGAGATGGTTATTTTATCCCATCGAATCTTGTCCAAACGAAACAAACATGCAGGCAGCATATGCCCAATCGAAGTAAGCTTGTAGGCAGCTATTTTGTCCAAATCAAAGAATTTGCCTTGCAGGGGGCACATGTGGAATAAAATTTGGTACTCAAAGCAAACATGCAGGCAGTGGAAGACACAAATGAAGCCTACAACAAGAAGTCACATGCCCAGACGAAAAAGGCATGCTAGCAGCAACTTTTGAGCAATCGAAGGAGGTGCAAAGTCCAATCGAAGGGGGCTGAATTGAAGGAGACCTATTTTTCAGCAAATTTGTCAAAATATTATTTTTATCTATTTTCTCTCTTTTTGACAGTTTCCTTTTAATTCTGGTGCTGGAAAATCCCAACGTACTTGTGCAAGCTTGAACCTTGAGAATCTTTGTGAGGAAAGCCTTGAAAAATGAGAGGGCAAATTTTGGGGTACAACAGCTGCCCCTGTTCAAACTTCTTGAACCTGAAGAGTTATATTGGAGGATCCGGCATTCGTGACTTGATGGTGAAAGATGCTTGAACACTAGAGTGCCCAGAAATTTGCACTCGAAGATGGATGGTGAATGGGCTTATAGACGCCATTTGGAGAAATGTTGGTAAACTCTGGAAGAAGTATCAGCACAAATCTCCTGTTGATCCATACTAGACTTGTTGTTTTACCTGTAAGAAAGGGGGTTAGAAAAATGTAGATGCTTGCATGATGCTTACCAAATGGGGTATCATGCTAACTGCATTATTATGTTCATGTTATGATGTATGAATGCGAAATGTGTCTTTTCGTCCAGAAAAATAAATCCCTGACTACTGCTGAGGAAATCTTCGGAGGTTGAATCCTTGATCGCCTGTTGGAAATGAAGAATATGCATCTCTTCAAATTCTATTGAAGAGATGCTTTTGCTGGGGAACATCACTCAAAGATCAATTGTTATCTGGTCGAATTCAGGCTTCACAGTTGCTGAGAATGAAGTAGTCGAGTTCTATCTGGTCGGGTCCAGGTTTCATGGCAACTTACTGGGGATGTGGAGGTTAACTGTTATCTGGTCGGATCCAGGCTTCACAGTAACTTGTTGGAGGTAAGGGTGAATTAACTGTTATCTGGTCGGATCCAGGCTTCACAGTAACTTCTTGAAGACTGATATCTGGTCGGGTCCAGGCTTTATGGTCTTTTGGAAAGTTGTACTATTGTCTAGTCAAATCTAGGTTTCATAGTGTCTTTTTGGGGATCATGGTTAATTGTAATCTGGTCGGGTCCAGACTTCACAATATGCCGTTTGAAAACCATTATCTGGTCGGGTCCAGGCTTTGCAGATTCCTGAGGTTTGATGAGGTAAATTGCTATCTGGTCGGGTCCAGGCTTTGCAGATTTCTGATGAAGTTAATTGTTATCTATTCGGGTCCAGGCTTCACAATCAACTGGTTGAAAACTGTTATCTGGTCGGGTCCAGGCTTTACAGATTTCTGATGAAGTTAATTGTTATCTGGTCGGGTCCAGGCTTCACAATGAACTGGTTGAAAACTGTTATCTGGTCGGGTCCAGGCTTTGCAGATTTCTAATGAAGTTAATTGTTATCTGGTTGGGTCCAGGCTTCACAATGAACTGGTTGAAAACTGTTATCTGGTCGGGTCCAGGCTTTGCAGATTTCTGATGAAGTTAATTGTTATCTGGTTGGGTCCAAGCTTCACAATGAACTACTTGGGGATTTAGTTGTTATCTGGTCGGGTCCAGGCTTCACAATGAATCTTTGAGGATGATTGTTATCTGGTCGGATCCAGGCTTTGCAATGTCTTCCTTGAAAAGATGGAAATGAGGAATGATATTCGGTCGGATCCAGGTTTCTCAGTCCTTTGTTGGGGAATCAAGAGGCAACTTTACTTGGGAACAAGTAGTTAAAACCTTGGTTTGATTAAGTTTAGATTCTTCTATATCTTTGAAGAGTTGGGCTGGTCGTGTCCAGGTTTTCATAGCTTTTTGAGAAATGAGATCAACTGTTATCTGGTCGGGTCCAGGCTTCAGTAACTCAAGAAGTCAAACTGTTATCTGGTCGGGTCCAGGCTTCAGAATAACTTGAACATTGTGCTAATATCTGGTCGGATCCAGGCTTCATAGATTTCTTGATAATAATAAAGGCTTTGTTGAAGACTTTACTAGGGGTTAGGGTTTCTGGCCCTGTGATTTGCAGTCTTTTGAAGGGGAAATTCTAACTGTAGAGTATAGACTCAGTCAGGCAAGGCAGACTCAACTTGGGGAGGATATACTCTATTGGGGATGATGGACTCATCTGGGGAGGATAGATTCTGTTTGGAGAAAATAGCCTTGGTGGGAAAAGATGTACTCAACTGGGCGATTCAGACTCAAATGGGGAATTTGGGTTCCGTTGAGGGATTTATACTCTGCTGGGGAAGATGGACTCAGTGGGGAGTGCTTATTCAGCTGGGGAGGATGGACTCAGCTTGGAGAATAAAGTCTTGGTTGGAAGATATACTTCGCTGGGGATAGAAAACCCTGGTTGGGAGATATACTCCACTGGGCACAGAAAACCTTGGTTGGGAGATATACTCCACTGGGAATGATGGGATTATCTGGGAAATTTTGGACTCAACGGTGAGTGCTTACTCGACTGGGGAAATCGGGGTGTCTTGTACGTTGAGGAATTTGCACTTGGCCCGGGGAAATAACTGTGTTGGGGAAATAAACCCTGCTGAGGAGATGAATTTCCTTTAGTCAGAGACCCCTAGGTTTCAATTTTGTAGAAATTGACTTAGCTAGAGAAAGTTTCCAAGAGATTGAGACTCTGGTCGGGGGTTTATCCTATGTGAAGAAATTTTTGTAGGCAACTCCGTTGGGGAAAGGTTGCATTCGGGTTGTCCCTATAGGGATAATGATGATGAGATAACTCTGTGGGGAATAAAATCTGTTGAGGAGGTGGATTCCCTTTAGGAAGAGATCTCCTAGGCTTTAGCTGGGAAAAGGCTGTCAAGAGATTGGGACTCTGGCCAAGGATCATCCCGTGCAAGGATATCTTGTGGGCAACTCCGTTGGGGAAAGGTTTTATTGCCAACGCCCTGGTAGGGATAATGATGGGGAGATAACTCTGTGGGGCTATTTCACATAAATTAAAGGGATGCTTACTGCTGTTGTGAAATGATGCCTTATTGAGGCTACTGCTTGGCAGGACACATGCGCCAAATAGTTTTAATTATGTTCATAGGCATATATTCATTCAATTTTAGTCATTGGACAAATTTGCATTCAAAACAGAGATAGACAATTTTGCACTTCAAAGTGTATTTGTATTGATATTTTTCCCATGAATAGGCGTTTTTGTACATAGAGACGGAAATCCTAGTAAGAGGAAATCGCCGAAAAGAAAACAAAATTGAGAATGAAAAATAAATAGCCATGTGAAATGATCTTATTGCCTTTCAGCTCTACTATTGCCCCAATGTCTTTGAACGTCCCTTGCCATTGATCGAAGTTGATTGGATTGATCTTGGACCATTTGAACTTGGACCTTGGTGATAGTATTGATCGTGTTGATTTCACGGGACATAGTCGTACGCTTTTAATCCTTAATTTTTGCCTGAACCTCCCTTTCGGGTTTTCGGTCCACCAGGATGCCCTTTTTTCCCAAGTCGCCCTTTCGGGTTTTCAACTTGTCGGGTGTATAATCTTTTGTATATATCCCTAATTTTTGCCCAAACCTTTTGGTTTGCCGGGATGCCCCTTTCTGCTTAGGTGTGTCAACCTAACGGGTCTCTTATGCGTAGTATTTTTTAACTATGTCCGCGTTTATAGGATGTGGGAAATCTTCACCATCCATGGTGGTCAGTATCATGGCACTTCCATAGAAAACTCTCTTGACAACAAACGACCCTTCATAGGTGGGAGTCCATTTTCCTCTGGGGTCACCTTGTGGTAAAATGATGCGTTTTATCACCAGGTCACCAACTTGATATACTCGAGGCTTGACCTTTTTGTTGAAAGCTTTGATCATCCATTTTTGATACGTATGACCATGGGAGATAGCAGCTAATCGTTTTTCATCGATCAAGTTCAGCTGATCCAATCTCGTTTGAATCCATTCGTCTTTACTTAGGCCTGCCTCAATCATAATCCTCGACGAGGGGATTTGAACTTCCACTGGAAAAATGGCTTCCATGCCATAGACTAGAGAGAAGGGAGTAGCCCCAGTTGATATTCTAGCTGAAGTACAGTAACCATGTAGAGCAAATGGTAGCATCTCATGCCAATCTTTATAGGTCACTACCATTTTCTTCACAATCTTCTTGATATTTTTGTTGGCTGCTTCGACTGTGCCATTCATTTTCGGTCTATACGGAGAAGAATTGTGATTCTTGATCTTAAATTGAATGCACAATTCCCTGATCATGGTATTGTTGAGGTTAGTCCCATTGTCGGCGATGATCCTTTCGGGGGTACCATAACGACAAATAAGATTGTGTCTGATGAATCTGGCTACCACGTTCTTGGTGACTGAGGCAAATGAGGCGGCTTCGACCCATTTGGTGAAATAGTCGATAGCAACAAGAATGAAGCGGTGTCTGTTGGAAGTTGTGGGCTTCATCTCTCCGATCATGTTGATACCCCATATTGCAAATGGCCACGGAAAGGTCATGACATTCAGAGGGATTGGAGGTACATGGACCTTGTCAGCGTAAATTTGGCATTTGTGGCAAGTTCTTGAATGTTGATGGCAATCGGTCTCCATCGTTGACCAATAGTAGCCAGCTCTTAAGATTTTCTTAGCCATTGTATGTCCACTTGAGTGAGTACCAAAAAGGCCATCGTGCATATCTTCCACACATCGGAGTAGAGTCGAATCATGGTTGCGCTTGTACAATATCCCGTTACTTAGGAAGAATTTGGCTGCAAACCTTTGTAAGAACTTTCTGTCATTGATAGATGCTTCCTCTGGATACTCTTGCGCTTCAAGGTATCTCATTACCTCATGGTACCATGGATTTTCCGCATCGGTGTGAAGCTCATAGCAATGTGCAGGTTCATCAAATCTTTCAATTGTAATTATAGGGGCTTCTTTGTCCCATCTGACTTTGAACATTGAGGACATGGTTGCCAGAGCGCCAGCCAAATGGTTTTCTTCCCTAGGGAAATGTTCAAAAGTGATCTCTTCTAAATGAGAAATTAGGGATAGCACAAGTTCCTTGTAAGGGATGATATTAGGGTGTTTATGTTAGAACAAAGTTTGAATCTACTACCCTAAGTTTAAGTTTTGATGATAACAAAATGAAATGATATATTAATTATGTGATTCATGTAAGAACTATTTGCTACATAAAAATTACCTTTCTGTTTTACAGAAACTCTGATAGGTATCAGCAAGAGTGCATCATAATCAGCATCAGAATATTGGATATCTACATCAGCATCAGAAGATGCTATATCAGAATACCAGAATCAGAAGAACAACTCACGCAAATGCTGAAGCTTGATGAACAGAACTGCGCTCAACACTCTGATAAAGACAACAACAGTTCATCAGCACTTAAGCAGAGTCAGAATGAGCCAACGCCAGAACACGCTTTAAGTAGCAACAGTACTGTGCATTCAAAGCGAATTATTACCAACGGCATCATTCCAGACAAGATATGCTTAATAAGGAAAGTTTGTTATTGGCACTGAATCAAGATTATTGCTCCAACGTTCATCAATTTCAATGCTATATAAACAAGACAATGAAGATTGAATTGGCTAATGCTCTACATCAAATTACACGCCTAAAAGCTAATCATCATCTTCTCATTATCAGTTTGCTAATAGCTCCAATATTCCTTACTCTATTATTTTAGCAATCTAGTTTCCATAAGCTTAAGTTGTGTAATATCACAGTTGTGATAAACAGATTTGTAGAAAACATTCACACACCTAGATTTCTATTCTTTGTAAGAAAGTGATTCCTTGACAAACCGGTTTGTGGTTTGCATCAAGAAGGCTTTAGCAGTTGTTAAAGCAGATTGTAATATTCAGTTGAATATAGTGGATTAAGACCTCGTTGGAGAGAGGCGAAATCACCTTGACGGGTGGACTGGAGTAGTTTGAGATCAAACGAACCAGGATAAAAATATCGTGTTCATTGCAATTGATTTTCAGTTTTACAATTCAACCCCCCTTCTTGTGTTTTTCACTTCTTCAATTGGCATCAGAGCGCCTGGTTCTGAGCTAAAACACTTAACCGTTTCAGTACAAGATCCAGCGTCAGAAAAACACAATGGCAGGAACTTATTCTCACACCAGCAATGACAACCATGAGGACAGAGACAGATTCAGCGGAAAACCTCCAGTCTTTGATGGAGAAAATTTTGATTACTGGAAAGACAGAATTGAAAGCTTCTTTCTGGCACATGATGCTGATCTGTGGGACATGGTGACAGATGGATACACGCACCCTGTGAATGCAAGCGGTCAGAAGATTGATAGGAAAACAATGTCTGACCAACAAAAGCGTGACTTCAAGAATCACCACAAGGCCAGAACCATCCTTCTCAGCGCCATCTCTTATGCTGAATATGAAAAGATCTCCAACAGAGACACAGCAAAGAACATGTTTGACTCACTCAGAATGACGCATGAGGGAAACGTTCAGGTCAAAGAAACTAAAGCTCTGGCGCTCATTCAGAAGTATGAGGCATTCCAAATGGAAGAAAGTGAATCCATTGAAACAATGTTCTCAAGATTCCAGATTCTGGTAGCTGGTCTCAAGGTTCTGGACAAAGGTTACTCTACTGCTGATCACGTCAAGAAAATCATCAGAAGCTTACCAAAGCAGTGGAGGCCAATGGTTACAGCTCTGAAGCTAGCAAAAGATCTCAACAAAATTTCTCTGGAGGAACTTATCAGCTCCCTCAGAAGTCATGAGATAGAGCTAGAAGCTGATGAACCCCAGAAGCAAGGTAAGCCTTTAGCATTAAAATCTAACAAAAAATCTGAGTCTAAAGTTTTGCAGGCAGTTGAAGAAACATCTGATGGATCCTCATCAGAAGAAGAAGACGCACTCTCTCTCCTCTCCAGAAGAGTGAATCAACTGTGGAAGCAGAGGCAAAGGAAGTTCAGGAATCCCAGAAGATCTGATCAGAACGAGTCTTCTTCCAGATACAGAAGGACAGATTCTTCCTCTGGATACAGAAGATCTGAAGGCTCCTCAGGAAGCAGAAAGACAAACACCAAGGACATCATCTGCTATGAGTGCAATGAGCAAGGACACTACAAGAGTGACTTCCCAAAGCTTCAAAGGGAAAAGCCCAAAAAGAAGTTTGGAAGAGAAAAGAAGAAAAGTCTCATGGCTACATGGGATGACTCTGACTCGTCTGAAGCTGACTCAGAATCAGATGATGAGAGAGCAAACATAGCTCTCATGGCTAACATTTCAGAAGATAGTGAAGCTTCTGAATCAAACTCAGAATCAGATACTGAAGAGGTATTTCCTGACTTTGCAGTTAATTTTACCAAGGCTGAACTTGCTGAAAGCCTTAATGAAATCCTGGAAAGGTACCAGCAGATTAGAGTTAAATTCAGAAACCTGAAAAGGGATCTTGAATCTGACTCTAATAAGACTGAGAGTCTTAAATTGGAGAATTTTGAGCTGAGAAATAAAATTTCAAAATTAGAAAATACTTTACAAAACTCTCAGAAGGAACCAATTTATGAAACTCCCAGCAACGCTAATGAGATCATCAAGGAATATGATCACAGTTTCCAGAAGTTCCTTGCTAAAAGCATAGATAGAAGCAAAATGGCTTCAATGATCTATGGAGTTAGCAGAAACGGAAGGAAGGGAATAGGATACCAAGGTAAGGTTCCTACACCAAATAATGTCATGGATTTAACCATTAAACACACTCCTCTGAATTCACATTTTATGTATGGTCACACACATGATATTAAATACACTAGCAGTAAGTACTCTGTGAAACCAAAATTCAACCAGAGTTTTAGTAAATCTAATAAATCAGGACCCAAGAAAATCTGGGTACCTAAGGATAAAATAATACATGTTGCAGATATCTTTAGCAGCAAATCAGAAACACCAGTCATGGTACCTGGACTCTGGCTGCTCGCGACACATGACGGGAAGAAGGCATATGTTCCAAAGCCTGGAACTTAAGCCTGGAGGCCACGTTGGCTTTGGAGGAAATCAGAGGGGAAAGATAATTGGCTCTGGAACTGTAGGTAATGGAAATCTTCCCTCTATTAATATTGTTCTGCTAGTAGATGGATTAATGCATAATCTGTTATCCATAAGTCAATTAAGTGATAACGGTTATGATATAATCTTTAATCAAAAATCATGTAAAGCTGTTAGTCAGAAAGATGGGACTATCCTGCTTAATGGAAAGAGGAAAAACAACATTTACAAAATCAAACTTTCTGAACTGAAAAGTCAGAATGTAAAGTGTCTTCTGTCTGTTAACAACGAGCAGTGGATCTGGCACAGAAGATTGGGGCATGTTAGTATGAGAAGAATATCTCAGATTAACAAACTCAATCTGGTTAGAGGACTTCCTAATTTGAAGTTCAATTCAGATGCTCTGTGTGAAGCATGTCAGAAAGGCAAGTTTGCAAAACCTTCTTTTAAATCTAAAAATGTTGTTTCTACCTCTAAGCCATTAGAACTTCTGCACATTGACTTATTTGGACCAGTTAAAACTGCTTCAGCCAGTGGCAAGAAGTATGGGTTAGTAATCGTAGATGACTATAGCAGATGGACATGGGTAAAGTTCTTAAGACACAAGGACGAGTCACACTCTGTGTTTGTTACCTTCTGTAACCAAGTTCAGAATGAAAAGGATCTTAGAATCGTTAAAGTCAGAAGTGATCATGGTGGAGAGTTTGAAAACAAAGATTTTGAGTCATTCTTTAATAACAGAGGCATTCTGCATGATTTCTCTTGTCCTAGAACTCCCCAACAAAATGGAGTTGTAGAACGAAAGAACAGAACATTGCAAGAAATGGCCAGAACCATGATCAATGAGACAAACGTTGCTAAGATCTTCTGGGCAGAGGCAATAAACACAACGTGCTACATTCAAAATAGAATCTCAATAAGACCTATTCTAGAAAAGACTCCATATGAATTGTGGAAGAACAGAAAGCCCAACATTTCATATTTTCATCCATTTGGATGTACATGTTTTATGTTAAATACAAAGAATTATTTGAACAAGTTTGACTCTAAAGCACAGAAGTGTATTATGTTAGGATACTCTGAACGCTCAAGAGGGTACAGAGTATACAATACAGAAACACAGATTGTGGAAGAATCAATCAGTGTTCGTTTTGATGATAAGCTTGACTCTGAAAAGTCAAAGCAGAATGAAGTTTTTGCAGGTATGGAAATTGAATTTACAGGTTCTGAAGACAAGTCATCAGAAGCTCTCAACACAGACACTCCTTCAACGTCTGAAAGGAGCACTGCTAGCAATCCTACAACAGCTGCTAATCAACCTCAGAAGAGATTACCCAGAAGCAGCTTGGATCGCCCAGAAGAAACTATCTTAGGAAGAAAGGAAGATCCAATCAGAACAAGAGCAAGCTTCAGAAACTCTGAAGAAACCCTCATGGGACTTGTGTCTCTGATTGAACCTTCTTCTATTGATGAAGCACTTCTGGACAACGACTGGATTCTAGCAATGCAAGAAGAGCTGAATCAATTCACCAGAAATGACGTATGGGATCTTGTTCCCAGACCAAAAGGATTCAACGTCATTGGAACAAGATGGGTGTTCAGAAACAAGCTAAATGAACAAGGTGAAGTCATCAGAAACAAAGCACGACTGGTTGCACAAGGTTATAGTCAGCAAGAGGGGATAGACTATACAGAAACCTTTACTTCAGTCGCCAGGTTAGAATCTATAAGACTTTTAATTTCATTTGCTATTAATAGAGGCATCACTCTGTATCAGATGGATGTCAAAAGTGCATTCTTAAATGGTTATATAAAAGAAGATGTTTATGTGCACCAACCCCCTGGTTTTGAAAATACAAAACATCTAGAACATGTTTTCAAACTAAAGAAGTCACTATATGGTCTGAAACAAGCTCCCAGAGCTTGGTATGAAAGACTAAGTAACTTTCTGTTAGAAAATGAATTCACCAGAGGGAAAGTGGACACTACCTTATTCTGTAAGTCAGTTGAGAATGACATCTTAGTCTGTCAAATTTATGTTGATGATATCATTTTTGGATCTACTAATCCTTCTCTTGGAAGAAAATTTGCTAAGTATATGCAGGTAGAATTTGAGATGAGCCTCATGGGGGAACTGAAATTCTTTCTAGGAATTCAGATCAGTCAAACTCCAGAGGGAACTTACATTCATCAGAGCAAATATATCAGAGATCTTCTGAAGAAATTTGACCTCTCAGAATGTAAGCCATCAAAGATTCCAATGCATCCCACGCGCATTCTGGAAAGAGAAGAGGTAAACAAAAAGGTAGAATAGAAGGTCTACAGAGGTATGATTGGTTCTCTCCTTTATCTGACAGCCTCAAGACCTGATATATTATTCAGCGTATGTATTTGTGCTAGATTCCAATCAGATCCTAGAGAATCTCACTTAACAGCTGTTAAGCGAATTTTCAAGTATCTGAAAGGTACTACTAATCTGGGTTTGTTTTATAGAAAATCCAGTGATTACAGCTTAGTAGGCTACTGCGATGCTGACTTTGCTGGAGACAGAGTAGAGCGTAAAAGTACTTCTGGAAGCTGCCAGTTTCTGGGAGACAATCTGATCTCTTGGTCCAGCAAAAGGCAATCCACAATTGCACTATCAACAGCAGAAGCTGAGTACATAGCAGCAGCAGGATGTAGCACACAAATGCTCTGGATGAAAAGTCAGCTTGAAGACTTCCAGATTTTTGAGAGTAACATCCCTATACTCTGTGACAATACTTCTGCTATTTGCTTAAGTAAGAATCCCATTTTACATTCTAGAGCTAAGCATATAGAAATAAAACATCATTTCATTAGGGACTATATTCAGAAAGGAATTTTGAACTTAAAATTTATTGATACAGACCATCAATGGGCTGATATCTTCACTAAACCCCTGTCTGAAGATAGGTTCAATTTCATTCTGAAACATCTCAGCATGAAAATATGCCCAGAGTGGAAATGCTTTAATTCTATATATTTATCTTCAGAATGTATTTGTTTTACTGTGAACTTCTCATCAATCTCTTTTCAGAAAGATAGAACATGCAGATTGTATCAGATGCTAGTCTTAAATATCTGAGCGTTTCAGCTCAAGGATAGACGTGTTGATCACTAAATCAAACAAGTGTCATCCAATCATCAGCAAATCTCTGAAGCAGAACACGTGTGCACGCTTCTGAGAAGGCAAAACGCTGATTGGGTGCATTGAGACACATGTCTGGTAACCGTTTCAAGTATCTTTCTCAAATCCCCCAAAATCAGCAAGCATTAAATGAAAGTAATCACGTTTTAAAAACGTAATCATGATTTTATTTCTCTTTCTTGCAACCGTTTACACTTTCAAAAAATTTCTCAAATCTATTTAAGCACGTTATCTTCTCACATTAATCCTTTACAGTTTCTCATTATCTCTCAAATATTTTCTGCATTTTCTCTGTGTTCATCTCTTTCAAACTTAAACTCATTTTCTCAGTTTTTCTCAGAAAAACCCTAAGTGTGAACATGGCAACCTCCAGCAGTGCTTCTGCAGGTTCTTAGAAAAAAGCTTCCTCTGAACAGTACCAAGTTCCATTCAGAACACTCCTTACACCAATGAAGAATCTAGAAGTGTTGTCCGAACTGATTATTGACTTTGGCAGTCTGAAAGAGAATGGTTTTGACTTGACAGAAGAAGTTAGGGCACATAAATGGGAGAGATATTTCGACAGGTTGGTTGGACCAACATTCCCAGTTTTGGTCAAGGAGTTCTGGATTCATGCGTCAGCTTCAACACATCAAGTCACCTCCTACATAATGGGAAAGAAGATTGTGATCACTGAGGATCACATAGAAAAACTGATTGGTTACAGTGGCGGTGGCGTCCGCTGTATTAATATGGCTGAAAGATGCTCTGACGTTGGTGTCATAGCACAATAGATTTTCACCCATGGGGTGCCCAGCAGCAAAATCAGAGACCTAAAGGATCACCACAGAGTTTGGGCAAAGATCATTCTGGTGTGTTTTAATCATAGGAAGCCAACAAGTTCCCCTGATTATATAAATATATATCAGCAGTTTCTGATCTACTTTATTAATCAGAAGGTAAAAATCAACTTGGCCCATCTTCTGTTTAATCACCTCAGAACAAGCATGAAGGAAACCAGGGAAGAAGAAAGAACAAAGAGGGACTGGATACCCTTTGGAAGGTTAATATTAGATATTCTGACTGAGAATAGGCTGATAGAGCACCTGATAGAAGCTCAAGAGTTAAGCACCATTGAACCAACTGTTGGCAAGCCTCTGAACACGAAGAATCTGAAGAAAATGAAATTAATAGAGAATATCATAAAGGAACCCAGCGTGACTCCTATTGCTGACATCACCAGTAGAAGAGTCCCACTAAGTGACTTTCCATTATTTTCTGAGATAGAATCTAAACCAGTGGTGGTTCTCAGATACTTGGACGCGTGCAAGGCTGATGGTACAGATCCCAAGCTGAATATCAAAGATCTGCATCAAGCTCAACCAGAAGTCTCTCTGAAGAAGACGAAGAAAAGGAAGGCCCCTTCAGAAGGAACATCCCAGCAGACTCCCAAGAAAAGAGGTAATTTATCTGCTGCTTTTGTTTTAAATTCTTCTGCTATTCCAACATCTATCCCAACTCCAGCTTCTCATGAAATCCCAATCCCCATCCCAACTATAGATGAAACCGAACCAGAAGATAACCCTTCCGAGGCACTAACACTCAGAAGACCCCGCACCAAACATCCGAAACCAACAACTTCAACAACATCAGCACTTGACAAAGTTCTGTCTGACATTGATCAACATGTTTCTGATCACCTCCCCAATAATCCAAACACTGAACCAGATATTGCCAAATCTCCTCAACCAGAACAACCTCTCTCACCCATTCCAGAAGAACCACATATTCCTGAACAATCAGAAATTCCTCCTCCTTCTCCACAACCAGCAATTCCTTCTCCCTCTCCTCAACCAGAAATTCATCCACCATCACCTCAACCATCACCTCCTCAACCTGAGTTTCATCATTCTGAAACTCCATCTCCTCCACCTCCTGAACCTCATTCTCCTCAATCCTCTGAGCCACAACCTCTGGCAATACAGCTGCCATGTGGAACAACTGTAACCATGGACCAGCTGCCATCCTCTCTAGAAACCACTCCTCCAAACACTCCCAAAACCCCACACAGTCCAATTATTATTTCTGACTCTCACACTCCATCTCCCAAACAAACATCTCCCAAACAAACCACAGAAGACCCCAGCAGGACCTTCATAGATTTAACAATCCTTGACCGTCTTGCTGATCTCAAAAATAAAATAGCCATTCCAAAACCAAAACAGCCAGATGTTGGCTCTGGCATTGTGAATTTTGAAACAGGTTTGCAGCAGTGGATTGCTTCTCTGAAGCAAGTCTGTCCTGGAATGATTGATCCTGCTGCCTCAGACCAGCTCTGGACACGATTCAGAATTTGGGTACGTGCTGAAGCTCTAAAATTGCAAGACATCAATTATGAGCAAGCACAACAGAATTTCAGCAAGCTTCTGAACGAAGTTGGAAGTCAGCTGCTGAAAGAAGACGTGCTCCTTCTGGATAGTGAGCCATGGTCTGAGAAGCGTCCAGCTTCAAAAGTGCAGCCAGAAGAAGATCAGACAATTCAAGCTGAAGCCAGTCAAGCTGAAGATGTTGCAGAAAGCTCTCAGAAGCTCCCTGCCTCTGATGTTTCTCAAGCTGCCTTGGACAGGCAGACTCTGGAAGAACTGAAGCTGAATGATATTCGTCTGCAGCAAAGGATGGATGAAAATGATCAGAAGATGAAGGAAAGGATGGATGTGCAGGACAGCAAGATAGACACAGTAGTCAGCATGGTGCACAAGCAGACTGAAACTGCTGATCAGATTAAAGCAATGCTGGAGACTCTGTTCACACGCTTTCCTCCCCAACCTTAGATTTTCATTCATGCTATTTTCATGTTTTCTTTGCATATCTTATGTACTATTTTGTCTGCCTCTGACTATTTTAATATGACAAGTTTTTCTGCTCTAATTGTTTTAGCACATCACTTACACTTTTTGATTGCTGACAAAAAGGGGGAGAACAAGAATGATATTTTTCAATAACGGATTAGTGAGACAAAAAGTCTCAAACATTCTAACTCTGATATTTTTGAATGTTTTCTTTTTTGCTTAAGTCTACAGGTACAAGAATGCTCTCTGATTCACTGAAGACCAAAGCTCTAATACTCTGATCCAAAGCAAAGCTCTGATAAAGCTCTGATATTCTGATCTAAAGCTTCTGATAGTCAAAGCTCTGATATTCTGATGTTCAAAGAAAGTCAATAAAGATCTGATCCTGAAGAACTCTTGGAATTAAAAAGGGAAGTTATAAATTCAGGGGGAGTATCTCTGATCCCAACTCTCATATCTCTTTATCCCTTATCTTTGATAACTTCTTACTCTGATACATCTTATCATTTAGTTATCTCTGATACTTTTTCACGTTACTTTCAATTAAAAATATCTAGTTTTTGTCATCATCAAAAAGGGGGAGATTGTTAGAACAAAGTTTGAATCTACTACCCTAAGTTTAAGTTTTGATGATAACAAAATGAAATGATATATTAATTATGTGATTCATGTAAGAACTATTTGCTACCTAAAAATTACCTTTCTGTTTTACAGAAACTCTGATAGGTATTAGCAAGAGTGCATCATAATCAGCATCAGAATATTGGATATCTACATCAGCATCAGAAGATGCTATATTAGAATACCAGAATCAGAAGAACAACTCACGCGAATGCTGAAGCTTGATGAACAAAACTGCGCTTAAAACTCTGATAAAGACAACAACAGTTCATCAACACTTAAGCAGAGTCAGAATGAGCCAAAGCCAGAACACGCTTTAAGTAGCAACGGTACTATGCATTCAAAGCGAATTATTACCAACGACATCATTCCAGACAAGATCTGCTTAATAAGGAAAGTTTGTTATTGGCATTGAATCAAGATTATTGCTCCAACGTTCATCAATTTCAATGCTATATAAACAAGACAATGAAGATTGAATTGGCTAATGCTCTACATCAAATTACACGCCTAAAAGCTAATCATCATCTTCTCATTCTCAGTTTGCTAATAGCTCCAATATTCCTTACTCTATTATTTTAGCAATCTAGTTTCCATAAGCTTAAGTTGTGTAATATCACAGTTGTGATAAACAGTTTTGTAGAAAACATTCACACACCTAGATTTCTATTCTTTGTAAGAAAGTGATTCCTTGACAAACCGGTTTGTGGTTTGCATCAAGAAGGCTTTAGCAGTTGTTAAAGCATATTGTAATATTCAGTTGAATATAGTGGATTAAGACCTCGTTGGAGAGATGCGAAATCACCTTGACGGGTGGACTGGAGTAGTTTGAGATCAAACGAACCAGGATAAAAATATCGTGTTCATTGCAATTGATTTTCAGTTTTACAATTCAACCCCCCTTCTTGTGTTTTTCACTTCTTCAGTTTAGTGTCCCAATCTCCTTTTACTTGGCTGATCGCCAAAGCAGAATCTCCAAACACATCCAAATGCTTGATCCTTAAGTCAATAGCAGCCCTTAGACCTAAGATGCATGCTTCATACTCAGCCATGTTATTTGTACAATTGAAGCATAGTCTGGCGGTAAAAGGAGTGTGGAAACCTTCAGGAGATATGATCACAACACCAATTCCATTACCTAAGGCGTTGGAAGCCCCATCGAACACCATAGTCCACTAGGATCCTTGTTCAGGTCCGTCATACGGTCTAGGTTTTGCACAGTCGGTTACCAGCATAATATTCTCTTCAGGGAAATCAAAAATCATTGACTGATAATCATCCACAGCTTGATGGGCCAAATGATCTGCTAGTACACTTCCTTTGATGGCTTTTTGATTTGTGTATTGAATGTTGTACTCAGTCCAGATCATTTTCCATCTGGCTATTCGTCCGGAAAGGGCATATTTTTCGAGGATGTACTTAATTAGATCCATCTTAGAAATCAACAAAGTGGTATGAGTCAACATGTACTGCCTTAGCCGGCGAGCAGCCCACGCTAAAGCACAACAAGTTTTCTCGAGCAGTGAATATCTGGTTTCATAGTCGGTAAACTTTTTGCTTAGGTAGTAAATTGCATGCTCTTTTCGGCCAGACTCGTCATGTTGTCCCAAAACACACCCCATAGAATTTTCTAGTACTGTTAAGTACATGATCAACGGTCTTCCTTCAACCGGAGGCATGAGAATAGGAGGTTCTTGCAGGTATTCCTTGATTTTGTCAAAGGAAATCTGGCATTCATCGTTCCATTTGACTACTTGATCTTTCTTCAAGAGTTTGAAGAGTGGCTCATAGGTAGCAGTTAAGTGTGATATGAAACGGGAAATGTAATTGAGACGACCCAAGAATCCTCTGATTTCTTTTTTAGAACGAGGGACTAGCATTTCTTGGATGGTCGTTATCTTGGCAGGATCAACTTCAATGCCTTTATTGCTGACAGCAAATCCTAGAAGCTTTCTAGAGCGTACTACGAATGTGCACTTGTTAGGGTTTAAACTCAGTTTATATTTCTTCAGTCTCTCAAATAGTTTGTGCAGGTGACCGAGATGTTCTTCTTCGGTTTGTGATCTGGCGATCATATCATCCACATATACCTCTATTTCATGATGAATCATGTCATGAAATAAAGCCACCATAGCCCTTTGATATGTTTCCCCTGCATTTTTTAATCCGAACGACATGACCTTGTAGCAGAAAGTTCCCCATTGTGTAACGAAAGTAGTTTTTTCCATATCTTCGGGAGCCATCTTTATTTGATTATAGCGCGAGAAGCCGTCCATGAATGAGAAGACTTTATGCTGAGCGATATTGTCGACTAAGACGTTAATGTGTGGTAGAGGGAAATCATTCTTGGGGCTTGCCTTATTCAGATCCCTATAGTCTACGCACATGCGAACTTTCCCGTCTTTCTTTGGCATTGGCACTATATTAGCCACCCATTGAGGATAGGATGTTACAGCTAGGAATCCTGCATCAAACTATTTCATTACTTAGGTTTTGATCTTTTTAGACATGTCAGGCCTCATGCGACGAACTTTTTGTTTAACAGGAGGGCAGTCTTTTTTAGTTGGCAGACGATGAACCACAATGTCGGTATCCAACCCAGGCATATCTTCATACGACCAAGCAAATACTTCCATATAATCGCGCAACATTTGAACCAAACGGCTTTTGACACTGCTTTCCAAATTAGCACCGATCCTGATTTCCTTCTTATTTGACTCAGTACCTAGGTTGATAACCTCAATTGACTCTTCATGTGGTTGAATAGCCTTTTCCTCTTGTAACAGAAGTCTGGCTAGTTCTCCTGGTATGTCACAATCTTCCTTGCTTACGTCTTCGTCTTGGTTGATGGGACATTCAAAGTAATAGTTGGCAAGAATAGAGTCGTTGGCAATAGGATCTGGAGTGGATGTAGACCTACAAGAGTGTGTGTATGTGTGCATGTAAGATACATGGCTATCTTTTGGAAATGTATTTAAAAGAAAAGAAAGACAATGAACAAAAATATTTATATGCAAAAGAGTCCAATGTACTAAATGATCATATGATTAGATGAACAAAATATAAAACCCTTGACAAAAGAACCAAAGTGCCCCAGGCTAGGCACATGGCTTAAAAGTCAATATCCAAATATTACAGACAATGAGTTCTTGAATTGATAAAAAGCAAAAACAAGTAGATTACTCCTCAATGAAGGAGATGGGTACAAAGTCCTTCGCATGCCAATTGTTGGGCTTACCTTCGGTTGTTGGGTAGATCCAGTCTTCAAAAGCACACTCATTATCGGAATCCTCTACGACATTCACTTCATGAATCTTGAGGTGGAGAGACGGCTTTCCTGTACGAGCATCTCTAATTTCTTTCTGAGCTTTGGAGGTGAAACCTATCCCAAACTTATCTACCTTGAACGGGATGTCGGGGATCTGACCCCACATCTCGTTATTTCCTTCTTCTACTACCGCACGGGCATCCTTAAGAGAAACCATCTTGGGAATAACTTTATCGGCTTTTGGAGTGTCAAGGGAGATTTTGGTGGTGGCCACAACTTCAAATGTCTGGCAAGGAGTCTCTATGAATTCGCCATCCATCTCTACGTACATGAAAGAAGTGAGGTGGCTTACCATAAATTCTTCTTCACCGCAAATAGTGACAACCTTCCCTTGAACTGGGTATTTTAACTTCTGGTGGAGAGTGGAAGTGACCGCACCTGCCCCATGGATCCATGGGCGCCCATGCAAGCAAGAATACGCAGGCCGTATGTCCATTATGTAGAATGTGGAGTTGAAAATCTGTGAACCAACCTTAATTAGGAGATCCACCTCTCCATGAAGCATCCTTTTCGACCCATCAAATGCCCTCACAACTATATCACTTGGCTTCAAAACCAAACCCTCACAGTCTAGCCGATCTAAGGCGCCTTTAGGTAACACGTTTAAAGATGAGCCTGTGTCCACCAAAACTTGTACCAGAGTGGTCCCCTTACATTCAACAGAAACACGCAAAGCCTTATTGTGATTCTTTCCCATGGGAGTTAAATCTGCGTCGGAGAACCCCAAACCATTGTCAGCTGTCAGACTTGCTACACAATTCTCAAACTGGTCGGCTGTGGTTTCCCGAGGCACGTGAGCCTTTTTCAAGAACTTAATCAGAGCTTGTGCATGGGCATCGGAGCATAGCAATAGTGACAACATTGATATTTTAGAAGGGGTTTGTCCCAACTGCTCTACTATTTTGAAGTCGCTTTTCTTGATGATTTTCAAAATCTCCTCCATCTCTCGAGTGGATGGTTCTTCCATAACAGTCCTTTTAACAAGTGCCTCTTCCATGGCAGGCTCACTTTCTTTCTCTTTCCTTTTAGTATTGGCACCAGCATTGCCGTTGGTTATGCGGATTGGAACTGCGGTAGTGGTTGGTGGTGAGATATCAGGGGAAAAGACTCTTCCTGTTCTTGTGACTTTACTAGAACCAGTGATATTAGTAACACCTGCTTCATTATCATCAATCCAAGAATCTTGTTTTACCCCATGGTAATAAACCTCGACACCATAATTCCATGGTACAACTTTATCAGAGGTGTATGGAACGGGTTTGGCAGCACTGATTATAAGAGGAGCAATGATTGGTTCGTTTGAAATCCTGATAGGACCTTTGGATGAGATCCTAAGAGGTTTGTTTGAAATTGTTATGATGGCCAAGTCTTCAGCTTTGTCGACTGAATTTTTGATGGTAGGATTCTTTTCAAATAGAATTTCGCGGCTATCCATTAGGCGTTGTATACCTTTCCTCAATTCTTCACACCCATCAGATTGTCTCATACAGCGCACACAGTCTTTTTCACATCCAGGGAAAGTCCCAGCTTTCAACAGATTGCTCTTGATTACATTCAATGGAGTAGTTAACCCTTTGACGGAGGCAATGGAAGTTGTATCTTCGATGGCATTAACACCTTTGTCGTGTTTCGGCATCGGAGCGGTAATTACATTCGGCGTTGGAGGAGGATCAAATTCAATAGTCTTGTCAATTAAATCCTGGATTTTGTTCTTCATAGCCCAACACTGATCAGTCTCATGCCCTAGGCTGTTTGAATGATAAGCACACTTTGTATTCGGATTATATCTTGGTGATGAGGTGTCAGGGTTGGCAGGAGGATCCCGTAATGTCAATAAATTGATCCTGAGCAGATGCTGAAGGGCTTGAGATAATGAAATGTCTAACCTTGTGAACTGTCTTCTTGGAGCTTCAACTCGTTGATGATTGGTAGATGGTCTTTGAGTAGCAGTCCGATTGGAGATTCGGACAGCATTGACAGACGGATGATTATTCATTTTGGTATGGGCCTTTGTCTATACACAGCATTAACTTCTTTCTTCGCGGCAAAAGGTTTCTTGATAGGATTGGGAGTGGAAGTAGATTCCACAGAGATCTTTCCACTCTTAATGCCACTTTCTACTCTCTCACCGGTTAGGATTAATTCGGTGAAACCAGAAGAAGAGCAGCCAACCAACAGATTAAAGAAAGGACCAGATAATGTGCTCATGAACATGTCAATGTGTTCCCTATCAGTCAAGGGAGGTTGGACCCTACTTGCAAGGTCTCTCCACTTCTGCGCATACTCCTTAAATCCTTCATCCTTCCCCATGGTCATACCTTGCAATTGAACCCTCGGCGGTGCCAAGTTGGTGTTGTACTGATATTGATGGTAGAAGGCAGTAGCTAGACCCTCCCAAGTATTGATGCGAGAGCCATCCAACTGATAAAACCATTCAAGTTGTGTTCCAGCCAGACTCTCTTGGAAAAAAATGAATCCATAGTTTTTTATCTGCCGTGTGCGGTTGTATCTTACGCACATAGGACTTCAAATGGAGCTTTGGGCAAGAAACCCCATCGTATTTTGTGAAGGTTGGTATTTTGAACTTGTGGGGAATGACTACCCCAGAGATTAAGCCCAAATCGTCAAAATTCAAACCGGGAATAGCTTGGATTTCCACTGCTTTCAATTTTTCTTCTAGTTGCTTGTATTTGATGTCTGCGGGTGGATATTGTTCATTGAAATAATCATCATCAGATTCTTGGTCATTGATATAGTCGTCCTGAGTACTCTTGACTTCACCAATTTGGTTCTCGTCCTCTTCGGATGAATCTTCCTCTATTGGAATTTGGCGGATCGTCTCTTTTAACCTTTTACCCATGTTGAGTATAGCTTTCTTCTTTGGCCTCTTTTTAGTGGCCAACAAGGCCATCATATCCTGCTGCCTCTTGGCCAAGGCGAGTAAAGCTTCCTGAAATTGAGAGTTCTGAGCCTGAAGTTTCGTCACAGTTTTCTCTAGATCCATCTTGCTGAAATAAACAGCGGAGAGATAAGGAAACCTGTTATGCGGACACCTGTCATGTCATGATACATGAACATGCAATATGCAAATGATTTCAAGGATTTAAAGAATTTAACTTTGTATATACAAAGAGTGAACAAACGTTAACTTGCATTAAATAATCCTTGATTTGAATACAAACATGCCTCTTGGTCTTACAACAACAGGAATAAGCATAAGGTAAACTCCTAAGACAGAAAAGTTGTGCACATCTTCTTTGGCGCAATGTAGGTGTTTAAGCTCCTTTCTTCATGAAGTTCCCTTGTAAGCTCCAATATCTTCGTCTCGCTTTCATAGAACTTGGCTTCGAAGGTGTTTCGTTCTCCTTTTAACTGAATCCAAGCGTTTTGCAAATCTTCAAGAGAAGTAGGCATATCAGGATAGAGGATCGTATGTGGAATGTCTCCCTCGACTATTGGCTCCGTGATAATAGGTAAGACGGCTTCATAAGGCATTTGAGACTTTGAGCGTGGGCCCTCACCCATTTAATATAAGGCTCCAAAGGAATGGAATTCTTATGCCCTAATGTCTTGCTATCAACTTTGTTAACCATACCCCAAGCTCGTATAAATCTTTGGCGGTAACCTTGGGTGTCGCTTTCATAGTCAAATGCAATTCCTTGGATGAGTACCTTATGAGGGCCATCTCTTCTAGCATATCCAAATTGTCGCAAAGCTAAACAAGGGTTTTAAGTAATGCCTCCCCTAATGCCAAGTAGAGGGACATTAGGGAATTCCCCGCAGCGATCAATGATGGTAATGTCTTCTAAGGAGCGATAATACCAACGGATATCAGCATGAGAAAGTGACATCAATCTTTTAGACCATCTCATACCTTGTTCATTCTTTACCACGGATCGAGGTAGGTGCGAAATAAACCACCTAGCCAACAGAGGAGTGCAACACATCAAAGTCCCCCTTTTCTTCAAAGTGCGAGAGTGAAGATAATGCAATATGTCTCCAAGCAATGTAGGCACCGGATTACGAGATATGAAAACCTTAATTGTATTCACATCTATAAATTGGTCAGGATTTGGAAGTAGTACCAATCCATAGATGAGAAGAGCCAGAATATCCTCGAAGGCTTGTAGATCCAAAGTATCCCAACACTCTTGAGCCTTCTCCAACAAAAACTTTGCTAGTAACCCTTTAACACCACTCCTTGTTACCCAATTTGCTACTATGTCAGATGGTTGCAAATATAGAGCTAGGGCAATTTCCTCAGGTTTAAGGTCTCTTTCAATACCGTTGAAAGGGAACTGATTAAGAATGGGGATCCCTATGAGTTGAGAAAATTCCTCCAAAGTGGGCACAAGTTGGTAATCAGGGAAAGTGAAGCAATGATGTAAAGGGTCGAAGAATTGGACAAGCACTTTTATCATATCTTCTTCAATACTTGAGGTAACCAAAATAAGGAGTTGGCCATGTCTTTTAGTGAACGGGGAATCTTCAGGGACCCTTGACACTAAATCCTTGAATTGTGGAGGTATCCTCACAAGACTGACTTGGATAGTGCCCCTACGAGCGGAGGCCATGTCCTACAAAACAGAACAAAGATAAATCCAAAAAATCCTTGAAATGGTTAGTAATGTTTATGATGTTTATGATGTTTATGATTTTTATGATGTTTACGTACAAGGGCATATACAAAACAAACAAGTCCTCGGTTTAGGCTTGCATGGGGTTTCAGGTAAGTACCCTTTTGAAGTTTTAGTTGGCTCAACCTGTCCTAGTTAAAAGTAATCGGGTTCTAAAGGATCTCAATATCACTGATCTTTCCCCCAAGTTTCGTTCGATAAGCGATTGACTCGCAACCAAACAAAACTCAAGAGTCAAACCTCAATGAGTGTAGCATCGAGTATTAACCAACTTCGGACTGCACCAAAGCCGGTCATCTCACTACGTCCTAAAGGCCAAGTTGGTCAAGTAAGGTTCTAAGGTCAGTTGATGCTTTATGAAACCACACGGCGGCCCCGTACTCTCCTTGACTGACTCAAGGGTTGTAAGTGTTTGTTTGTTGGCAATTTTTTGGTAAAACCAGAGTTGCGAATGTCATGACTGATGTCATAACATTCTGGGATAAAGGTACATTCTGCAGAAAAGAATGTCATACAGGAACTACTCAGTATGAGTGTTTATCATGATCATTAAGCAATGATCATATATATATATTATATTCTACCAAACTCAGTGAGCAGGATACTTGCTGTCATAACCAATGTTAAGACATCCTGTACTGATCTAGCATTTGTGCAGATTTATTATTCCTGAGAATTTTCAGGAATCTGGTATGCTTCTCTGAGTTGTTGTATATAGTCCAGATCAGATGCTCACGTGGACATTAGGTTAACCTTGCTTAACCCTAATCTGGTATGATGAAAGCCTAAGACCAAGTCTTTATGTTAACTTTAGTTAACCCTAGCTATTTTCATGGAAGCCCTAATTGAAGAATAGTCTGCCTATATATTCCTCATGAAGATTAATGGTAAAATATACTTTTTGACAGAAAATCAATAAGGGATTGTATAGTTGTAACTACTGTGAGCCAAGCAATTATCATTGTGATAAGTGACTTGGAGTAGGATTTGATTGTAAGGGTTTTGTATCACTCAAAGCTTTGAATCACGAGTGTTTGTGTCTCTTGATTAAAGCTTTGAAGCAAAATCAAGTTAGGGTTGTTTATCACTCAAAGCTTTGAAGCACGAGTGATTGTGTCTCTTGATTAAAGCTTTGAAGCAAAATCAAGTGTGTGTATTGAAGAGTGTCTTCATAATCTCATTAATCAATAGTTTAGTATCACTGCTGTGATTGAGGGGGAGTGAGTAGGAACTCAGGTTTAAGTTGAACTTAGATTGAAGTTGCATTGGGTAGGTCTTAAGTGAAGGAGATAAACTGGTTGGTTTATTCCTGAATTAACATCTCTTATAGTGAATTTCCTCCCTGGCTTGGTAGCCCCCAAAGTAGGTGTTGTTACACACTGAACTGGGTTAACAATTGATTGTGTTCTTTACTGTTTTTCATTTACTGTCTTGAAGTGTTTCAGATACGGTGTCATAACATTCACTGTGACATTAAGTATCTGTTGCCAGAATTTAAATTGGCATCAAAGCAGGCACCCTGCCTGTCTTACTGGGTGAGATCTAGGGATATTATTTTCTGGCGCTATGGACAAGGAAGGAGGATTTGGGAACAGACCACCTATTATGGATGGATCAAATTATGACTACTAGAAACCTCATATGATTGCCTTCTTGAAGTCACTGGACAAAAAGGCTTGGAGAGCTGCTGACAAAGGATGGAACCATCCCACCCTAACTGGGAAAGATGGGACGACCAGTCTGAAACCTGAGGAAGAATGGAGCAAAGAAGAAGATGAGTTAGCCCTGGGTAACTCCAAAGCATTAAATGTCTTGTTCAATGGAATTGATAGAAACATATTCAGATTAGTACATCAATGTGAACTGGCCAAGGATGTTTGGGACACTCTCAAAACCACCCATGAGGGTACATCCAAAGTAAAAATGTCAAGACTTCAAATGCTTACTACCAAATTTGAGAACCTAAGGATGATGGAAGATGAGACCATTCATGAGTTTCACATGAACATCTTGGAAATTGCCAACACCTCAGGAGCATTGGGAGAAAAGATGTCAGAAGAAAAGCTGGTGAGAAAGATTCTCAGATCCTTTCCTAAAAGGTTTGCAATGAAGGTGACTGCTATAGAGGAAGCTCAGCATATCTGCAACTTAAAGGTTGATGAACTCATTGGGTCACTTCAGACTTTTGAGATGAGGATCAGTGACAATGTTGACAAGAAAAACAAGAGCATAGCACTTATATCCAATACTGAAGATAAAAACAAGGAGGGTGATGAAGAGAATATTTCAGAAGCTATAGCTATGCTTGGAAGGCAGTTCAACAAACTCATCAAGAGAATGGACCCAAAGTCAAGGTCAAATGTCAAGAACATTCCCTCTGACATTAGCAGATCCTATGACTCCAGCAGAAGACCTAAGTATGAAGAAAAGGGAAATCAAAGCAGATGAATCCAATGCCATGGATGTGAAGGATATGGGCACATTCGAGCTGAATGTCCTACCTTTCTTAAGAAACAAAAGAAAGGAATGTCTGTTACTTGGTCTGATTGTGACTTAGAAAGTAACTCTGAAGAAGAATATGCTAAACTAGTTATTGCACTAGCTGGTATTTGTAACTCTGATAGTGACTCTAGTGATGAGGAAGTGACATTTGAAGAACTTGCTGACACCTACAAGAAGCTATGTATCAGAAGCGCTGAAGTTTGTCAGCAAAATGAGAAACAGAAAAAACTCATAGTAAAGTTGGAGGCTGAGAAGAAGGCAGACACTGATACTATAAGCCATCTCGAAGGTGAAGTTCAAATGCTAAACTCAAAACTTGATTAGATGACCAAGTCTGTTAAGATGCTGACAAATGGAACTGACAAGTTGGAAGAAATCCTTCAGGCTGGACAAAATGTGGGAAACAAGTATGGTCTAGGATTTGTGGCTGCAAAGAAATCTATTGTAGACAAGAAGAAGATCAGGCCTGATAAACAAATGTCAAAGCAGATGTCACAACATAGCACTCAACATTGAGAACAGAGAAATATGAAGAAAAAGTATCAAAGATGGAGATGTCATCATTGTGGAAGGTTTGGTCATATAAAGCCATTCTGCTTCAGATTATATGGATATCCTAATCAGACCCCAGTTGTCAAACCTAAGTCTAACAAGGCACCATATACTCAACAGTGGAAGAAAAAGTCTGCAGCCATGATAGCTCAAACCTCCCTTAGAGTTTCTGCCAAGGAAGACTGGTACTTTGACAGTGGATGCTCTAAACACATGACTGGAATCAAGAATCTTCTGAATAATGTTAAACCTCATACTACTAGTTATATCACTTTTGGAGATGGTGCTAGAGGAGAAATCAAAGGAGTTGGAAACTTGGACTTCCCTGGAGTTCCAAACCTAAATGAAGTGTTGCTGGTAAATGGCTTGACTGCTAATCTCATAAGTATCAGTCAATTATGTGATCTAGGATTCAAGGTCAACTTCACCAAGTTTGAATGTCTTGTAACTAATGAAAAACAAGAAGTTGTAATGAGAGGAGTCAGATCAAAAGACAAATGTTACTTATGGGAGTCTGAGAACACTAATTACTCTTATGTATGCTCTATAGCCAAAGAAGAAAAGGAAGTGAAACTGTGGCACCAAAAACTTGGTCATTTACATCTAAGAGGGATGAAAAAGATCATATCTATGGAGACAGTCAGAGGGATTCCAAGGCTTCAAATTGATGAAGGCAGAGTCTATGGTGAATGTCAGGTTGGAAAGCAAACTAGAATGTCACATCCAAAGACAAGACATCTGACCACCTCTAAGGTGCTAGAACTTCTTCATATGGATCTGATGGGTCTAATGCAGGTGGAAAGTCTTGGTGGAAAGAGATATGCATATGTTGTTGTGGATGATTTTTCCAGATTCACATGGATTAACTTCATTAGGGAAAAGTCTGATGTATTTGATATATTTAAGGAACTGTGCAAAAGAATTCAAAGAGAAAAAGAAGGATGCATTGTCAGAATCAGAAGTGATCATGGCAAGGAATTTGAAAACAGTAAGTTTGATGAGTTCTGTTCCTCAGAAGGAATCAATCATGAATTATCTTCACCCATAACTCCTCAACAAATGGAGTTGTGGAAAGGAAAAACAGGACTATATAGGAATCTGCCAGAGCAATGATACATGCCAAAAGACTCCCTATTCATTTTTGGGCTGAAGCTATGAATACAGCCTGTTATGTCCATAACAGGGTCACCTTGAGAAAGGGAACATCATCCACCATTTATGAACTATGGAAAGGAAGAAAGCCTACAGTAAAGTACTTCCATGTCTTTGGAAGCAAACGCTATATTCTGACAGATCGTGAACAAAGGAGAAAGATGGATCCTAAAAGTGATGAAGGAATATTCCTAGGATACTCTACCAACAGCAGAGCATATAGGGTATTCAATTCCAGGACCAAAGTTATGATGGAATCTATAAATGTCATAGTTAATGATTACCATGAGGAAACAAATGTCCCATATGATGTTGAGACATTCTTTGAGACTTCAACTCAAGTGTCTAAAAAGGATGATGTACCTAAAACCACTTCATCAGAGTCTTAATCAAAGGAAGCTAACAAAGATCCTTCCATCAGAATTCAGAAAGATCATCCTAAGGAACTCATCATAGGAGACCCTAACAGTGGAGTCATTACAAGATCTAGAGAAATCATCACAAACTCTTGCTTTGTATCTAAGATTGAACCAAAAAATGTTAAGGAGGCTTTGACTGATGAATACTGGATTGGAGCAATGCAAGATGAATTAAACCAATTCAAGCAACATGAAGTATTGGAGTTAGTTCCTAGACTAGAAGGAACAAACATCATTGGCACAAAATGGATCTACAAGAACAAATCAGATGCTGAAGGAGTTATCACCAGAAATAAGACAAGGCTTGTTGCTCAAGGATACACTCAAGTTGAAGGGGTTGATTTTGATGAGACTTTTGCTCCTGTAGCCAGACTGGAATCAATCAGACTTCTATTGGGAGTTGCTTGTCTCCTTAAGTTCAAGTTATTTCAGATGGATGTAAAGAGTGCCTTCCTAAATGGGTACTTAAATGAGGAAGTATATGTGGAACAGCCTAAAGGATTTGTGGATCCAAACTGTCCTGATCATGTCTACAAATTGAGGAAAGCTTTATATGGTCTGAAACAAGCTCCTAGAGCCTGGTATGACAGGTTGACAAAATTCCTCACTGACAAAGGATATAGGAAAGGAGGCTTGGATAAAACTCTTTTTGTCAAAAATGAAGGAGGAAAGATAATGGTAGCTCAAATTTATGTTGATGACATAGTGTTTGGAGGAATGTCAGATAAAATGGTTAAACATTTTGCTGACCAGATGCAAGCTGAATTTGAAATGAGCCTCATGGGAGAATTGACCTACTTTCTTGGACTGCAAGTCACACAGATGAAAGACTCAATTTTTCTGTCTCAAAGAAAGTATGCAAAGAATATTGTCAAGAAGTTTGAAATGGAGAATGCCAGTCACAAAAGGACTCATGCACCTACTCATTTAAAGTTGTCCAAAGACACAAGTGGGGCAAATGTGGATCAAAGCTTGTACAGAAGCATGATAGGAAGTCTGCTATACTTAACAGCCAACAGACCTGACATTGCTTTTGCAGTTGGAGTATGTGCAAGATACCAGGCTGAACCCAAAGTAAGTCACATCAACCAGGTGAAAATAATTCTTAAGTATGTGAGTGGAACTTACAACTATGGCATGTTGCACTCTCATGGATGTGAACCAATTATATCTGGTTACTGTGATGCTGATTGGGCTGGTAGTGCTGATGATAGAAAGAGCACCTCTGAAGGATGCTTCTTTTTGGGAAATAATCTTGTCTCTTGGTTCAGCAAGAAACAAAACTGTGTGTCTCTATCTACTGCTGAAGCTGAATACATAGCAGCTGGTAGCAGCTGCTCTCAAATGATCTGGATGAAACAGATGCTAACTGAGTATAATGTCACACAAGATGTCATGACATTTTACTATGACAATCTGAGTACTATTAACATTTCCAAGAATCCTATACAGCACAACAAGACTAAGCATATTGACATTAGACATCACTTCATCAGAGATCTTGTGGAGGAAAAGGTGATTAAGCTGGAACATGTTGCCACTGAACTACAACTGGCAGACATTTTTACCAAGGCACTTGATGCTAGTCAGTTTGAAAATTTAAGGGGCAAGTTGGGTATTTGCCAATATGAATAGATGTAGCAATTAATTTTGCTTAAAACAAGGGATGAAAGAGATATTTTAGTTAAGTCTATTCTGATTGGGCTAATCATTAGTTTCCCTCTTTCTTTCCAAAATTTTAAGAAGTGGAATAAACATTCATATATCTCCCTCTTCTCGCTTTTCTGCAACAGTCTCCATTCTCTCAAACGAAGATTTCACACTCGTTGTTACTTGTTTCTTAAATCTCTCGAGATGTCTCAACAATCCATGTCATCATCTTCATCAAAGGCGACTGCTACTTGTTCACCCTCTGACACCGAACCTAGGGCAATCGTAAACTGCATAGAAGTTGATGTTCTTGAGATAACTCCTCTTCGTGAAATGGCAGCTGATCCTACTAAGGTCAAGAAGCTGCGAACCAGACATGCAAGAAGATCACAAGCTTCTCCATCTGGTAAATCTTCTCAACCATCATCTTATGCTCCTCTAGAGATAGCTAATAGGGAGGGTTCTACTTATGTACATCAAGTTATTGCCATACTGTCACTAGGATTCTTAATGAGAATCACTCTGTTCCTGGCATATCTGTACCTTTGAACCAAGAAACTGCTAGCCCTAATGTAGAAAGAGATTCAGATGTCACTCAGAATGTTGAGACACCTGATGACAACATTAGGAAATCTCCAGAAAAACATGATGATCACCAGAACCCTAATGACAAGGCTGTTGAACCTCCTGTTATTGATGTTGATGAAGAATTCTCTGACAATGATTTAATTGCTAATATCAACCCTAGCATAGCTAGAAGGATGATGAGCAGAAAAGAAAAGCAGAATGCTGCCCAAAGCCCCTCCAAAGAGAAGGCTACTGAAGTTGTTCATAAGAAAACCAGGTCTGAGAACAAGACTAGAGTAGAAGCTGAGAAGGATCAAAAAGCTGGAATGTCGAAAGGGAAGGGGAAGGTAAAAGCTAGAGTACCTGTTGGTAGTCGCTCAAAACTTTGAGACAACCTATAGCCAAGAAAAGAAAGGATCCTGAACCTTCTGAATCTGATGAGGAATCAGACTTTGATTTTGATGTTGAGAGCAATGTTCCAGACATTCCTCTCAGAAAGAAACCCTCTTGTAGCAAATTGCCTAAGGTTCCTGAAGTTGCCATTGACAACATCTCCTTTAACCATCCAGAAAATGCAAGCAGGTGGAAGTATGTGTTTCTGAAAAGGATTGCCTTGGAGAGAGAGCTGAACAACAGTGCTATTGAGTGTAAGGAAATCATGGATCTAATCAAAGCTGCTGGCCTGATGAAAACAGTGATCAAGTTTTCCAACTGCTATAAGATTCTTGTCAAAGAATTCATAGTAAATTTGTCTGATGAATATGCTAATGGAAAGTCAGCTGATTTTATGAGTGTTTATGTGAGAGGAAGAAAGGTAAATTTCTCTCATACTGTGATAAACAATTTCCTAGGAAGGCCTAATGATACTCAACCTGAGCTTGAAGTTACTGACAACCAAGTCTGTCAAACCATCACTGCCAAGCAAGTCAAGCACTGGCCCTTGAAAGGAAAGCTAAATGCAAGCAAGCTGAGCATGAAATTTTCCATACTGCACAAAATTGGTGCAGCTAACTGGGTTCCCACCAACAACAAATCTACCATTTCCACAGGTTTGGGGAGATTTATCTTTGTTGTTGGAACCAGAACAAACCTTGATTATGGCAAGTACATCTTTGATCAAACATTGAAACATGCTGGAAGTTGTGCTATTAAAGGCCCTATTGCTTTTCCCTCTCTCCTATTCGGTATAATCATTGATCAGTATCCTGATATTCTAGTTGAAAAAGACTCTGTATGCAAAAGAGCCCCTGCACTTGGTTTGCACTATAAGGTGTTTCAGGGAACACATGTCCCTGAAATTGTTATGACATCTGCTGAGACATCAAATGTCAAAACTCATTCCAAGAAAACTGAGTTTATAGTTGTGCTAAAAGAAACCTGCAGAGAGCTTGATACAAGAAAAAGGACTCTTGAAGAGTTGATTGCTAGACTAGAACAGGAGGAGAATGAAGAACAAATAAGGGAAGAGGATGTTGATGAAGACTAGCATAATGCTGAAAATAGTGCTTCCTCAGAGGATGACAGTGCCTGAGGGTCAGTGTTTGCTGAAAAGTTTGCTGCTGGAACTTATTGCTGCCAAATGACCTCTTATTATTTCTGTTTTTTTTTTAATTTCCTTTTGGATGACTGTATAACTTAAAGTACAAGTATCTTTGGCCTCTTTATGGATAAAAAGGGGGAGAAGAATTTGTGGTAATTTTGGTAGAATTAGATATTGGTAGCTGTTATTAAAAATTCTATTGCATTCTAATCTCTGATTGTTTAGGGGTTTTAGCCAAAAATTTGCCAAAGGAGGAGTTTGTAAGTGTTTGTTTGTTGGCATTTTTTTGGTAAAACTAGAGTTGCGAATGTCATGACTGACGTCATAACATTCTGGGATTAAGGTACATTCTGCAGAAAAGAATGTCATACAGGAACTACTCAGTATGAGTGTTTATCATGATCATTAAGCAATGATCATATATATATATTGTATTCCACCAAAATCAGTGAGCAGGATACTTGATGTCATAACCAATGTTAAGACATCCTGTACTGATCTAGCATTTGTGTAGATTTATTATTCCTGAGAATTTTCAAGAATCTGGTATGCTTCTCTGAGTTGTTGTATATAGTCTAGACCAGATGCTCACATGGACATTAGGTTAACCTTGCTTAACCCTAATCTGGTATGATGAAAGCCTAAGACCAAGTCTTTAGGTTAACTTTAATTAACCCTAGCTATTTTCATGGAAGCCCTAACTGAAGAATAGTCTGCCTATATATTCCTCATGAAGATTAATGGTAAAATATACTTTTTGACAGAAAATCAATAACGGATTGTATAGTTGTAACTACTGTGAGCCAAGCAAATATCATTGTGATAAGTGACTTGGAGTAGGATTTGATTGTAAGGGTTGTGTATCACTCAAAGCTTTGAAGCACGAGTGTTTGTGTCTCTTGATTAAAGCTTTAAAGCAAAATCAAGTTAGGGTTGTTTATCACTCAAAGCTTTGAAGCACGAGTGATTGTGTCTCTTTATTAAAGCTTTGAAGCAAAATCAATTGTGTGTATTGAAGAGTGTCTTCATAATCTCATTAATCAATAGTTTAGTATCACTGCTGTGATTGAGGGGGAGTGAGTAAGAACTCAGGTTTAAGTTGAACTTAGGTTGAAGTTGCATTGGGTAGGTCTTAAGTGAAGGAGATAAACTGGTTGGTTTATTCCTGAATTAACATCTCTTATAGTGAATTTCCTCCCTGGCTTGGTAGCCCCCAGAGTAGGTGTTGTTACACACTGAACTGGGTTAACAATTGATTGTGTTCTTTACTGTTTTTAATTTACTGTCTTGAAGTGTGTCAGATACGGTGTCATAACATTCACTGTGACATTAAGTATCTGTTGCCAGAATTTCAAGGGTTACTGGTACCAACCAAAGTTCCATATCAACGTAGCTATTGCTTCAACTGTGTCAGTATACCCCACACAGTTCCCTCACAGTTTATTGCTACTTACCTAAAAAGGTGTCCCCAAATCTGGGTGTAGGATTTAAAATAAACCCAAACAAGGAACCAAAATGTAAAGCAAGCAAATAAAACAATGTAAGCAAGTAAATATGATCTAACCCTAAGGTAACCCCGCTTAAGATTTTTTTTCCCCAGCAGAGTCGCCAGTTCTGTGATACGGTGGGAGAACTGACTTGAGGGTTTTGCGTTTGTATTTGCAAATGTTGCGGTTTAGCAAGAGTCGCCACCTACTTTTCTTTTATCCAATAAGGAAAGGTGAAAAAGCACAGGAAAGACCTCTCGAGATGTTTTCTTGAGTTCGGGGGGTAGATTATGAAAAGGGAAGGTATTAGCACCCTTTCCATCCATGGTTTTCCATGGGCTCTTAGTTACTTGTTAGATCACTTGCTTTTGTTTGAAAATTGTGCTTTTGTGTGGTTTTGAAAGTATTTTGAAAAGGTGTCATCGTTTAGGCGAACTTTGCAATGATTCCTGTTCGTAAGAATGCATGCAAAGTGTTGAGATTTTGAAAATATTTCAAGTTTTGGAAAGATGTATGTGTTTGTTTTGAAAATAGCAAGGATGTTTGTTTTGAAATTGAGCAAGTAACTAAAAGTAATCTACCTACTTAAAAGGTTTTAGATGTGTTTTTCCTCCTCCTTTAGATGTTTCTACCTTACCATTGATTTGATAATAAGCCCCATCGTTGGATGTGAAGGGACGAGTGTTGGGTCATCGTATGGCCATGATAGCAATGTTGTGAAATGACTTAGCACTTTTCTGTAGGGACTAAGATCATTTTGAAAGGCAACTTTGATAGCGTCATCGAGGGACTATGATCTTTTTTCGATTTGTTTGTGCTAAGACATCCCACATGTATAACATGGCTATTTTTGTAAGGCAACAAGTGGAATTTCCCTAAGGGTGCATGTGTGTAAGTGTGTTTGATTGCATGCATTTTGTCTTTGATTTTTGGGTTGTCTACTTGTTGATTTTATCTTGCCATACACACCTAATTACTTAACATGTATATGAAGGTAATAAAAGAGTGTAAAAAATAAATCCTACACTATTACAACCATATTGAATTGCATGAAAATATAAAGGCAAAAATAAGGTAAAAGTAAGAAAAATGGATCTTTCGACGTAGGGCAGCAACCCTTCGATTCTGCCATTTTTGGCCCTGTTCGATCTTACCTGAAAAGGGGTGAAAGAATGAGTTTCGACTAGGGCCTAGAAGCCAGCATATTTTGGCTTTCGATTGGGGCCTGGAGGCCAGCATGTTGTGCCTTTCGACTGCCTCTTTCATTTGGCCTGAAGGTCAGTATGGAAGCCAGAGACTTCGTTTCTAACTTTTCTATCTCCTATTTCTTTCATTTGAGTTTGAATAGCAATATGGCCCAAGGCCATGCCAACATCACCTTGCTGGAGGTTAGAGCGTGTTCTGGACTTTGAAACGGTTGCTTTGAATGCCTCTGAATTCGATGGAAAAGACCCAGGGTAGGCCTTCGACATTGGATTCGAAAGAGCAAAACAAGTGAAATATCCTTCTTTGCTGGATTCCAAGGAAGGAACAAGTGGGATGTTCCTTGATTCGAAGGAAACTGGAATGTGTTGTTCTTCAGAAACAAGTGTTGAAGTGTTTGAGAATTTTATGGTGTGTGAGAATTTTGAAGATACCTTCCCCTCTTCCTCTCTCTTTCTTCTTTGTGCAAATGAACTCTCTATTTATAGAGAAAGGCTTTTGGGAAGCTTGGGGAGCAAAAAATAGTAAAATAAGGCACAACTGGAAAGTAAATGTCCACTTGTGCCATAAAAGCAAAATTAATGGTTCAGATGGGTTGCTTCTTTCTGAAGGAAAACAGGCGCAAGGCTCAAGACAAACTTTTCTAAAAGGTAGTATTATGTTGTTAAGTGCAAGTGGTCTTTGACAACAAATGGGTAAAGGCCTATTTTAGCTTGCATAAACAATTAAGTATAGGGTGAGTCATAGGTTTGAGGCCTGAAAAGGGAAAACACGTAGCCTAGCCTATGGGTCTAAATGTTCAACTTGATCTTTTGAGTCGAATCCTCCATCTTTCTACACCTTTCAACCAAACTAGAACAACACAGCATTCGTTTTCACCAGTTGTGTCCTTCGAATGAACCAACTGTGTGTTCTTTGAATGGCCCTTTTTAGCTGAATATTCCATTTTGAGTCTTCTTGCTTTTAATAACTCAGGCCCAAACCTTCGACCAGACTCCAAAGTAAGAGAACAATTATTCCCCAACTATGGCAAGTCCTTCGAATGGACCACCAAGTTGTGTGTCATAATGTAGGACTATGGCGTGTCGAAGGGTTTGCAGATGGATTTGAAGGTGATATGAAAGCGCATTCGAATCATACATGAAGATGAATTTGAAAGTCACAGGAAGGTAGCCATCCATCCAATCGAAAACTTATGAATCCAAGGCAAACAGGTGAGGGGCGAATGGTGCGATCAAATGACACTTTTCAGAAGGTTACTAACTTCTGAATCGAAGGAAGCTTTCAGAAGATTATTGACTTTTTGAATTGAAGAAAACCAAAAGGAGGCCTTTACTTCCTGAGTCGAAGGACATTCCTGAGTCGAAGGACATTCCCGAGTCAAAGGACGTTCCTGAGTTGAAGGACGTTGTTTTAAAGGGAAACCCAATTGAAGCTTGTATGAAGATATCTCTTGGCTCAAACAAAACTTGTGAGAGGCAAAGTCTGCAAGAGGCCCTTGGTGTAAGTGAATTAGAAGGATGCATATAGATGGTTATTTTATCTCATCGAAGCTTGTCCAAACGAAACAAACATGCAGGAAGCATATGCCAAATCGAAGTAAGCTTGTAGGCAGCTATTTTGTCCAAATCGAAGAATTTTCCATGTAGGGGGCACATGTGACAGAAAATTTGGTACTCAAAGCAAACATGCAGGCAGTGGAAGACACAAATGAAGCCTACAACAAGAAGTCACATGCCCAGACGAAAGAGGCACGCTAGCAGCAACTTTTGAGCAATCAAAGGAGGTGCAAAGTCCAATCGAAGGGGGCTGAATCGAAGGAGACCTATTTTCCTCCAAATTTGTCAAAATATTGTTTTTATCTGTTTTCTCTCTTTTTGACAGTTTCCTTTTAATTCTGGTGCTGGAAAATCCCAATGTACTTGTGCAAGCTTGAACCTTGAGAATCTTTGTGAGGAAAGCCTTGAAAAATGAGAGGGAAAATTTTGGGGTACAACAGACGTCATCGTCATTGTCCGTGTGGAAAACATACTTACTACCCACAATCATGAGAAAGGAGAATTTGCATCATCTCAAAGTGGAGGATATGGCTTGGATTTTAAAATCAACAATGTCTCACTCAACACCCAAGTGGAAAATATCTCACTTCACTACATATTGTAGAAGTATAGTTGTTTGCATCACTACAAGGATTGATAGGTGTCTAACCTTTTGAGAAAAGTTTAAAGATAAAAGCCAAAGTGGGAAAATGGTTTGAAACGAAATTGATTGAGTTTTAGTCTTCTCACAAAAAATGTCAAGGTATTGTTAAGTTGATTGAAGTTTATTTATGAAAAGATTTTGAAAATGCATGGACCTAGGTCCAAGTTTATTATGAAAGTGGTTCAAGTTTAGAAACAAGAAGAGTTTTCAAAAGGAGGGAGAAGATTTTTGAAATTAAAGAAGATGGGAGGAGAAGAAGAGGCTATCCTAAAGCATAAGGTAAAATCTAAGGATAAGGACCATGTAACCAACAAGAAGCCAAAACTTGACATTATGAGCCAAGATAGAATTCCCATTCTTTGGAGTGAAACCAAGCAAGAAAAGATACTAGACCTCTTCAAATGTATTAAGTCTTCACAAATATTAGACAGAGTAACGGCTGTATGCGGGTGAATTCCAGATTATAAACAAAGAGTGTAATCACAAAAACCTGCACACAAAAACAAACAAGCAACCCAATATCTTGAGGTAAACCTCAAGAGCTCCTGACAAAATAATCATATAAGATCACAAGGTATCTAAGATAGGCCAAGGTTTCTAATCCTAAGTCCAAGAAATAGTCCACTGCTCCATCATGCCAAGGATAGTAACCAAATAATCCAAGTACCATTAAGAGGTTTTTAGGGTTTAAGTTGATTATTAAGTATCTTTGAAAAAGGAAAAAGAAAAGCTCAAGTGAGAAAAGTAAAAATGACAAGAAAATAAATGCTCAAATGAGCAAAGATGAAAATGGCATGAAATGTAAAATGCTAAAAAATAAATAGTGCATAAAGCATAAAAGAATAAAAGCATAAAATAAACAAGTTAATTATTAGTGGTTAGTTGGATGACCATCTTGAAACTTGCATTTGGAACTCATTAGAGGATTGGTAGAACCCAAGCCTCCACACAACAAGTTGCATTTGCTTTTTGTCAAGTATATCATCCATTTGGAATTCTCACAAGTACCATTTAATGATCAACAATGTTTAAGTGATCCGCGTTGACCAAAGGTGTTGTATATCCATTAGAGGATTGGTAGAACCAAAGCCTCCACACAATGAATCTCAAGGTTATTGGATCAAAGAGATCAAATTAATATACTTGGGCTTGCAATCATAAGTTTGGGCCATGAATGATCATTTATTCAAATCGGGACAAAATTTAGCGCTATGTTAAGCAATCGTAAGTGGACTTATATAGAAGTCGCACCTATTTTGAGACCGGTCAATAGCAATCTATGCACCATTTATTTTGAGACATGATATAGAGATCATGCTCCAATAACATTTAGTGCAATAAGAAGGGGATGAGATGAAGAGGAATTAGGGTAAAAAGAGAAACCACATTTGAATTAATATTTAATCAAACTATTATTAAAATCATTCATCCATTTTTTGTGGAGTCAAACTCAACACCATGGATCCAATGATGTTAATAAATCCATGACCCAAAAATCAACCCAAGACAGCCAGAAAATATTCACAAAATAATAATATAATTAATATATTCATTAAAGGGTTTAAAAATGTTTTTTAAAAAATGGAAAATAATGAAGAAAATTCCAATTATATTCAAATTAATCAAGAAATGAAAAATAAGACCATAGAAAAATCAGAAAAGAGGCCAAGTAATTTTACAAAATTTTTGGGAATTTTTAAAAGTCAGAAACTATTTTTAAAAATTAAAATAAATGGGTAAAATAAACAAAAATAGTAAAAAATAGTAAAGTCAAAAACAAAAATAAAATAAGGTCACCAATATTTGTCACAATATCATTGGATCATTCCATAATTTTTTCAGAATTTAAAAATGTGTAAAAGTATTTTTAAACATTTTAAACAAATCAAATAAGTGTAAAATCCATAAAAAAATATCAAAACACAAAATTAAATTGTGAAAAACTAAAAATCAGAAAGAGAATAATAAAAAATATTTTTCGTAATTTTTTCATATTTTTTGGACTAAAAATGAATTTTCTATGATTTTTTGAAATTTAAAACATTTAAAATATAAAAATCAGAAAAAGAAAATAAAAGAAAAATATGTGGACCATTGGATGAGAGTCAAAACGCGTTAGTAATCAAATCCAAGGCGCGCAGTGCATATCATGGTCTTTAATGAATAATCTATAGAATCATTAAATAAATCAGAATTTGAAAATAACAAATGTCACGCTTTCATTGGTTAGAAGATGACATGTTGGTCATCTTCAACCTCCAGCCTTCATGAATTGCAGGTCTCTCAAACTATAAAATCAGAAGCTCAGACCTATGCCATTCACTTCGTCTTTTCAAGACGAAGACAACCACACCCTCGCGCCAAATTTATATAAACTGTAACTCAAGCAATTTGGAAAAAAAGTTTTGAAAAGGGATTTGAAAATTCATGGTCAAAACGTGCTTCCAGATAAAAGTAAGTGTTGCGACTAGAACCAGGGCAATGAGAGCAACACAATGATACCAAAGTTTTGAAGAATTGATGAAGGAATCTACCTATTGAAGTTGAGTTGCATAGATCTGAAACTGGACTTCTATGGAGCAATATAGGGCACGATTCTTGAATGTGATTATATGGTTAGCTTCAGGGAAGATCAAGGAAGGTGAATTGATGAAAAAAATGGATTGAAAAAGGCTTGAGAATAGGATTCGAAGTAGCTGAATTCTGAGTTGTGAAGCAAGTTTGGCAGGGTGATTCTGGCTATCTAAGCTTGGGAAATTGAATGGGGGATGACCCTCTATTTATAGGGAATCGAATGGAATGTTCAAGCGTGTGGAATGATGAAAATTGGAGGGAAATCGTGTGAACCTGATGCACGAGCAAAGTGTGATCTGATTTGCATCAAAACTCATCAAATCCTTGCGTTTCAAGGCTCTAATCCACTTTGGCAACTTGGTTAAACATGTTTAGATCACAAACACGTTCTAATTTGATGTTTAAAGGCCAAAACATGGATTCCAAATTCTGACTTATGGTGAAACTTCAGTTCCAAGTTGTCAAGTTCAATCCAATGGCATTTCCACCTCAGGGGGTCTTAGGGAAAAATTCTTGATGCTTTGGAAAGATGAGGTAACAAGCTTTGCAATGGAAAAAGAATGGAATCAAATGGATGCTTGAGCTGAAAACTACATGGAGTCAAAGTTGAAGAAAAAGAGTTGACTTTCCATACTTAGAAATATTTTAAATTCTTCTTTAAAAATGACCTATAATCTCTTGCATCCAAACATGGCCTTCCACTTAGAATTTTCTCTTGACCAAAAAGGATGGAATGAAGTAGATCTCTTGAATGACGTTTTTCAATTTGAACCACTCAAAATCTCCAAAAATTGAGCAAGTTATGACTTGTTGAAGTTGGCCAAAAATCATGAAATGACCTATAATCTCTTGCATTCTTAAGGCAACTTCCATCCATTTTATTACTTTTCACATAAAAGAAGGCATGAAGTACACATCCTTAGGGTCATTATGAAAAAGGAATGGGCTCAAGGTGATAAAAATTGACCAAGTTATGACCATTTGAAGTCACATATGGAAAATGAGGGATTCATCTAGATGACTTGTAACCTTTCTTCTTCACCAAGTTCCTTCCACATGAAAACTCCTTGGAACTTTTGAAGTGATTTGTTGGTAACTATTTGAAGAGAATAATTTTTTTGGAATCACTCAAAAATACCAAAAGATGAGCAAGATATGCCCCTCTGAAGTCCAAAACCCAAGCCTCTAGATCAAGAGAATGCTTGGTGGAACTTTGCCAAGTTTGAACAAAATTTTTGTGCAAATATTCTTCCTTTATGAATAGAATTTGTTGAGGATGATGATGAGGACTCATGGCCACCAAAACTACTTCCATACCAACTTCAAAACAACTTCAAAGGTGAGGTTTGAATCTCTCAAGCTTTGACTAGGGCATGGAAATAAACTCATGAACTCATGATGCAACTTGCTAAACCTCGTTGCCTTTACCTACATTATTAACAAGTAAGACAAACAAATATTGTATTTGTTAATTTAGAGAAAATCAAAGAAAAATATCCATGATCACCAAAGAAAACAAGTCAAGGTGCTTGGTAACTCCTCAAAGAGCAAGGCTAAAGATAGGGAGAAGAACCAAAAGCCCTAATGTGATTTTATGGTGATTGAAACAATATGGTATGATGAAGGGAACTTAGGGGGAAAATTTGGGTACAACAACTGGGTCGAATAACTTGTAACCTCCTGTGGAATGATATCCAACTAGAATCATTTGACTCGACTTGTCATCAAGTTTTCTTCTCAACTGACCTGGAACATGTCTATATGTAATAGATCTAAATACCTTCAGATAACTCAAGCTAGGCTTCACACCAGACCAACATTCTTCTGGAGTAATTCCTTCTAGATTTTCCGTAGGACATCTGCTCAAAATGTATGTTACAGTCGACACAGCCTCACCTTAAAACTCTTTAGGTAAATTCTTGCCTTTCAACATACTTCTCACCATATTCATGATGGTTCGATTCTTCCTTTCCGCAGTTCCGTTATGCTGTGGAGTATAAGGTGGCACCACCTCATGCATAATCTCTTCCTTTTCACATAACCTATCGAAGTCTTTCGACACATACTCTCCACCACTATTATTTCTCAAAACTTTGAGTTTTCGACCACTTTGTCTTTCGACCATAGACTTAAACTTGGAAAATACCTCGATCACTTCACTTTTCTTCTTGATCAGGTAAGTCCACAGCTTTCGACTGAAATCATCTATGAATGTAACAAAGTATTTGTTACCTCCCCTCGAATCCACCTGGATTAGTCCACATACATCAGAGTATATGACTTCAAGAATAACCTTCGACCTACTTCGTGCATCCTTGCTAAAGCTATTCTTGTTCTGCTTCGCCTGCACACATTCCTCACATAACTCGTTTGGAATGACGATTTCTGGAAATCCTGAAACCATATTTCTTCTCTTCAAATTACTTATGTCTCTGAAGTTGAGATGTCCTAGTAGATAATGCCATATCCATTCATCTATGCTAGCTGCAGTCGAAAGCCACTTGTGCTCCATCACATTTAGTTCGATCTTGAAGGTTCTAATATGAGACATATGAGCCTTCAAGATTAATCTTTCATTTGTGTCAACAACTCTCATCATCTTATCTTTGATCGGAACTATAATTCTTTTCGACCAACTGCCCTATACTGAGCAAATTTCTCTTCATGTCTGGTATGTACAACACATTGGAGATTACTGACCTCTTACCATCTTTCATCATAATCATAATATCACCAATACCTTCAGCTGCTAGGGTATTGTCATTTGCGAATTTTACCATATTTTCCATTGAGGGTTTTATGTTGACAAACTAGTTTTTCTTTCAGACATATGTGATGAGCATCGTGAATCCAAGTACCATTGATCCTTGAATCTATCTTCATCTCTTGTTGTGACCATCAGCATCATATCTTCTTCTTCTTCATGTTTTGCAAACTTTGCATCACTTTCTTGATTCTTTCGCTTTTCTGGACAATCACTCAAATAGTGACCATACTTGACAATTGTAACATTGAATGTGACTCTTGTCAGGTTTCTGACCACCACCTCTTCCACTATTTGCAACACCACCTCTTTGGTTTCCTTGGTATGGTCTTCTCTGATTCGACACATTTCCTTCGTTTTGATTTCCTCTACCAGTAGATTTGTTGTAGCCGCCTCTACATCTGTCGAACCATTTTCCTTTGCCTTTGGTTTCTTTTGCTGAATGTGCCTGCAAAGCCACATCACTCTTCGACTTGCCTGTAACTCTTTCAGTCATTCTTTGTTCATGAGATTCAAGCGTCCCTTGAAGCTCTTTCTTTGTCAATTTCGACAAGTCTTTCCCCTCTTCTATAGCCACCACCACGTGGTTGAACTTAGGAGTCAAAGATCTCAAGATCTTCAAAACAACAACTCTTATTATTAATGTTTCTCCACATACCTTGATTTGATTCACTAGTTTTGTAACCCTAGTGAAAAAATCAGATATGCACTCACTATCATCCATCTAAAGCAATTCATACGTTCTCTTGTGAGTTTGTAACCTCACTTCTTTCACCTTTTCTGCACAACCAAAAGACTTCTCAAGAACCTCCCAAGCTTCTTTTACAGATACTGAATCACTAACTTTTTCAAAATTTTCTCAACTCAGACATTGATGAATTATAAAGAGTGCTTTATAACCCAGCTTCTCAGATTCTGTGTGTTTCTTCTTTTCTTCTTCTGAAGCGTTTTCTCCAAGCGCTTCCAATTCATCCTTTACAAGATCCCAAAGACCTTGACACCTGAATAAAACTTTCATCTGTTTGCACCAATTCTCATAGTTGTCTACTTTTAGAATTGGTAGAGTTGCTGGATAATTTGTATTCTCATAATTCGTCATCGTGAATTCTTCTTCTTCCTCAATCGTTCTTGATCGATACTTCCCTTGAATCGATTAACGGCGTTCTTGATACCAGATGTTGGAAATCCACCAAATATCTATGATGAATTTCTATCAATCTTGATGAACAATGAATTATGAGAAGAAAAAAAAGACAATTATTTTCTGCAGAATTTCTCTCTGCCCACAAACTGTGGAAAACTTTATTAATCACTTGCAACTGCAAATTCTGTGATTACAATGAATTGACTTAATTACAAAATTAGTAGCTACTCTCTTTATTTATATATTTAGGTTAGCTTGCTCCTAAGCTAAAACCCAAAATTATAAAAGCCCAAAATACTTATTTTGGTACTAAATTAAATCTATCTATTTTATATCTAAATCAAATCTATCTAAATCTAAAACAAATCAAATCTGTGTATACCATTTTCGACACACCTGCTTCGACACTCATTTGTCTCTGTCGACCAAACTGCTTCAACACAAAAAAAACTTTCAACAATTATGTGGATTGGAACCGATTGACTAAATCCAAAAAAAAAAAAAATCATATGTATTTACATTGGTACTCATTGTCCAACCTTTTTGTATCCTTGAAATTTAATCTATTCTTTTTATAATAAAATTTTAGTCGATGACATCTCTTCAAATTTGTACCAATGTTCAAATGTTGGTGGTGTTGTTTCAATCGAGTGCATTTCAAACTAAGGAAAAAACTATAAATCCAACCTTTTGAAATTTAATATCTAAGACACAATATTTTTCAATTTAAAGCTCCCGACAGTCACATACCTCACGAGTATATTGTGTAAGAATTATTTTAAATGTTTAAGAACTATAGTGGTATCGTGAATGTTTAAGAATTATTATATTGAAATAAATATAATTATATATCTAATTAATTATTATTTTTATTAATGGTTATAGTTCTATTTATACTCAAGTGTGTGTATATATGTGTGTGATGTTAACTTATTATTGTTTTCTATAAATAAATTATTCGTACAGTGTTTTTTTTATTTTTTTTATAAATGTTTTTGTTTCAATTTAAGTATATCTCTTTCTCAACTATAATTTTCTCAAATAATAAATTCATATTTAAATTTTTTATATTTAATGTAAGTAGCTAAAAGTAATCCTCTTTTTTGTGTCTATTAAAATGACAATAAGAGAAAATAAAATTAAAAAATTAAAAAAATTAAAATTTAGAAAATAAAGAGTTTATGAAACTGTCAATTCAATGGAAATTTAAAGAAGAAAGTCAATTAGTAAATGATAGTCAATTGAGAAATTGAAGAAAGAAGGTTGAAAGAAGGAGAATTTGATCCAACTTAATGAATTTTTTAGTAATATTCTCTTTACTGAATTCTCAATAAATATTTTAATAACCGAAATATATTTACAAAATTAAAAAAATTACACTAATATTTAAAATATATTTAAGTTTTTTATATGTGCAAAATTATATTTAAATATAATATATTATATAAATTTATTTCACATTTTATATTTATTAAATTTATAATCTAAATTCATATGAACTCTCACATTTTAAGTAACGTTTTATTTTTATTGAGATAAACATTGTAAAAATATAATTGAATAGTTTTCAAAATATTTTTTAAAGCCTTTTTATATATCGTACGGGTCAATATCTTATATATATAAATTCAAAATTGTCATGATAACAACTCTAACCACAGATGATCATGATAGAAACTCTCATCTAAAACCCTAATCCTATTATATACTAAATTGATCCCATATTAAAAATAAAATAATAATAATAAATATATAATAATAATAATAATATAATGTTCAGTCTTCACTATTAATAATAATAATAATAATAATATAAATAATTTATTATAAACAATACTTAACTAATAATAATAATAAGAGAAAATAATAATAATAATAATAATAATAATAATAATTAATAATAATAATAATAATAATAATAATAATAATAATAATAATAATAATAATAATAATAATATTCAACTACCACTATTATAAAATTATAATTATTTATCTGTTATGTAATAGGCATATATTAAATTTATTAAGCTGAAACTTTATTAATAATTAATAATAATAATAATAAACCCAAATAATAATTATAAGAATAAATAAAAATAATATAATTATATCTCTAGATTTTATGTAATATAATATTATATACAATTCAATATGTAATTAAAAAAATTCCTACAAAAAATTGTCAAATAAATTTCTTATTAATTTATATAATTTATATCACAATTAACATTTATAAAAGCGTTTTACAACTTTTATAACTCTTATTTTCATTGAATATTATAAACTTTTAAACAATTTTTTTTATTTTAGAAATTAGTAATGATAGTAATGACAGATACCACTATTAATTAAATTTATAACAATAACAAATATTTTATACAATTTTTATATTTTATACAATTCTATATTACTTTCAAAAGTAACTCAAATAAATTTTGCATACAAAAAAAAATGACAAATAAATTTTTCATTAAATTTTATAATTTATATCACAATTAATATTTTTTAAAGAACTTGACTACCTTTATAATTTATAGGGTTAAATAAGTTTTTGACCTCTTTAAATATCTCAAATTTCATTTTTAATCCATTTAAAATTTTACTTTAAAGAATGGTCCTCCTAAAAATTTAAATTTTAACATTTTCTTCCCTCATGACAAAATTGTAGTTAGAATGATCTCTAATTCCGTCGCTAAATAAAAATCTCGCTAAAACTGTCACTAAGTTATAAAAACCATCGCTAAATTATAAAAATCGTCGTTAAGTTGCAGGAGAGACCAAAAATTAAATTTTAATTTTTAGGAAGATTATTCTTTGAAGAAAAATTTTAGAAAGACTAAAAATAAAATTTGAGATGTTTAAAGAGATCAAAAACAAATTTAACTCTAACTTATATTACCATTAATTATTATAAACTTTTAAAATATTTTTTCTATTTTATTAATTAGTAGTAATGATAATATTATGTTCAACTACCAATTTTTAAAAATAAAATAATAATAATAAAATAATAATAATAATAATAAATTATATATCTATTAAAATAATAGTATTTTATACAATTATATATTTTATAACAAGTTTAAAATATATTACAATATTGCTCTAAAACAATTGAAAGAATTATACCTGCAAAAATATTTCCTCTCTCTTCACTAAGAACTCTAATTTGTTTTCTCAATATCTCGCTTTTTTTAATTGACTATTAAAAATATCAATGATAAAATATATATTTATATTAAAATATCTATGATAAAATATATATTGATAATAACATATTTATTTTAGGTTGTATAATTTTAAATTCGGAAAAATTATAAATATCATGAGTAAAAGATAAAGTTAAACAAATAAAAAAACATGCTTTAAATTTTTTAAAGTTAGTAACATTATAATTTTAATAAATTATAATTTCAAAACATTTAAGATAAAAAATATTTTAAAAACATATAATAATATTTTTTACTATGTAGTATATATAAATTTAAGGTTGTGATAATGACAACTCTAGACACATATCATCCTAATAACTTCTATAAAATCAATCTTAAACACATGTCGTCCTAATAGCTACTCTAACATCAATCCTAATTCTAACTCTTTAAATTTAAAAATAAAAATTAATATCAACCATATTTCTATTTTTTATTAAATTGATCAGTTAATAATAATAATAATAATAATAATAATATTAATAATAATAATAATAATATAATGTTTAACTACTATTATTAAAAATAATTTTATTTATATAAATAATTTATTTTATTAGAAAATCATGTTTTTCTCATTTATCTTATGTATAATATTAAATTTATATGTTTCATTAATAATAAAAAATTCTAACTAATATTATATATTAATAATATATATTAATAATATAATAGTAGAAAAATATTATTAACATTATTATTATTTTTAAATATTAAAATAAATTTTCTTAGTACTAAATAAAAAAATAAAATAATGTAATAATATTACATACATAAGAATAATAGCTACTCTATCATTAATCCTATTTCTAACTCTTTAAATTTAAAAATGAAAATTAATACTAATCCTATTTCTTTTTTTTATTTTTAAATTGATCAACTAATAATACCTGGCACCTGGAACACAAAGAATATCTGCCATCGCTCGAAAAAGTACAAGGCCAACATCAAACCCACTGGGAGAATTTGAGGATCTTCGACGTCATCCAACTGTCTAGGAATGCACACAGGGTTAACCCTTGTATGTTATTTGCGTCGATATTCTTTTGGGAAGGTTCGACGAATACTTTCCAACTTCCATGTGGGGTGATAACACTCACTTTATTCGACGTGGCAACTATTACTGGCCTTTCACCTTTAGATGAAGTATTCGACCCCATGCTTCCAACTAAATGGGAATTCAATTTCCACAACCCCACCCTCAAACAGTGTATCCTCGATCATCACAACAAATAAAGCGCAAAAGTTTCTGATATCGAACATGTTTCCTTTCTTACATGCTAGCTTTATTACTATATATTTTTCCCAGGTTCTCTTCAAATAGCAAAAGGATTCATCAATGTGGTAATCCAACTTCATGAAGGCCGAAATATTTCTTTGGGGAAGTTAATGTTGGCATCCCTGTAACATTCTATAGGTCTCTCTCCTTTAAGAATAGACTTCTCCTAGAGAAAACGAAATAACTTCTTCTTTCAGGTCCACCGTGGTTGTTACAACATTGGCTAAATTCTACTTTTGAACCATGCTTACGTATAACGCAATCTCAAGAGCTCTTGCGTGTAACGCATACTAGACGTGCCGAAGGTACCAAACTTGCCTTAATTACCCCTTACGATAACATCAACAAGCATATTTTCATGAAATATATCAACCTATTTCTTGAAACGAGTGTCTTTGTTTCAACAATGGCTCCCTTTGTGGATCGCACTTTCCATCCAAAATGGTTCAGAAACCCTCTTCCTAGTGTTACCCCACCTCCAGCTTCTTAATCGAATTCCACCTTGGGGAGCCTTTTTAACTCCAACCCTTCCCTCACACTGAACTGAAGCAAGTGCAAAGTATTATGGGTTCATAAGTTACCAACCAAATTTGGTGACTCAACAATTTGGCCTTAGTTAAATGTTGCCAAAATCATTCTACTCGTGGCCTACTGATATTTGTTGGTCGGGGCGTGTATTCTCAGATCAAGAGAATGTGGATTGCCTCAAAATTTTCAACAAATAATTCCTCAAACTCCCTACTTTCAAATTCAAACTTCTTTCCTTACCATTGAAGAATTCGACATCTGGTGGTCGAAATATTATGAAAAATCTCTTTCTGAACCAACATTCCTTGAAAGGTTGTCAACTTCCATAAGCAAATTTGATGAGGAAATGAAGGCTAAAGCAATTTTGTCTTGACTAGCTTCAACTTCCTTCTTTCTCCTTAATTCAGCTTTCATTACATAGTTATCTTAAAAGAGCAAGAAGCTAATGCCCAAGAATAAAAAGCTAAAAAGAATCAACCCAAAAAGGTAATTCTATTTATTAGCTAAATATGAATTACTTGAGATCCAATTTAAACTTTTCAATTCTCCTTTTAGGGTCGAAAACATGCTCCAGCTTTGACTGCAACTACAAATCCGCCAAATAAACAAAAAGCTACCAAAGCTCAAAAAACCCAGGTATATCGAATCCTTTATCATTGAAAGTTAAAAAATTAGGAGGCTTTACTTAATTATGATCCTTTTACATATTCCACCAGAACCAATTGAAGAATTAGTCGAGGAGGCCATCTTGGTGACAGTGAATACACTTAATTTTTTCCAGTTCCAGAGTTGCACCATCTCCTAAACTAAAAGGTGGAAAGAAGAAAATTCAAAGGAAAAGGATATGACCCAGGAGATAACCTCTTCGGTGATGGAACCAATTAATGAGGAACAACCTACTCCAACCACCCCCGTCGAACAACGTGCTTCCAATCCAACAAGTCCAAAAACTCTAGAGTCTCCTAAGTAAACTACCGAGGTAATATATAACTTTTTGATCCATCGACCTCATACTTTATTTTATGACAGACAATTCCATTTCTCTCTGAAGCCACCAAAGAAGGATATTCCAAAAGAACGTCCAATTGAGAATGTCAAAGAGCATGAGGCTAATGTTGAGATCATAAATGAGCTTAGTCCTTAAAAAGTTATTAACTTTGGAGGTGCCACCGATTCGACTCATGAGAAATCCTAA